>MJUT01039115.1:471677-494292 GCA_002080005.1 Gigantidas platifrons
TTGGAGATAGAAATCAGCTGTTCCTATAATTTGACACAACTTACCAGGCATCCACTCTTTGGAGATAGAAATCAGCTGTTCCTATAATTTGACACAACTTACCAGGCGTCCACTCTTTGGAGATAGAAATCAGCTGTTCCTATAATTTGACACAACTTACCAGTTGTCCACTCTTTGGAGATAGAAATCAGCTGTTCCTATAATTTGACACAACTTACCAGGCGTCCACTCTTTCTACACAAACTGCTGTATTTCAGCCATGTTTTTTTATCTTCCAATGGCTGAACAACTAATGATCTCACTTGAATAATCCTTTGCCAATCTTCAACAAGTCTCTGACAACCCTGTTGAAAAAAAACTTTCATTTCACATGTAGAGGAAAATCTGTCAATATATAAACATACATTGTTTGAAAATAAATAATTTATTTGTACAAGCTTTCGTAACAGGTAGAAAGAGCCTTTTGCAATGTATGTTTGTTGTGCTTATCCTGCATTGTAAAAAAAAAGTCCAAAAACAATTGCTGAATTTTACTGAATAAAAGCAGAAAGAAGCATACCCCGGTAGTTCTAAAGTGTCCTCTATCATATCTGTGGTTACACTGTTACCGTTTCTTACCATTCGCTCTAAATGAATCAGGTACCAAGAAAACTTGATTAGGTCCATGATTAAATAACATTGAAGAATAATTGACCCTTTTATCAGTATTCAAAATCACACGATTGCATGATAAATATTAGTTCAGTGTCATAAAATCTAAAGTTTGTGTGTATGACTGGGATAAAGGCAAGGTTCACCTGTAAATAGGGAAGTACTAGTACACTTGAAAGATATTGAAAATCCTGATAATGAAGAGAGATCTAGTAATTATTTTCTTAGGACATTTTTTTTGGGTCTATTCTCTGCAGTTACCAATTTTATACACAGTGAAACCTGCCTAAATCAAACCTCATTGGGATCAACTTTTGTGTTTGGGACAGACAGGTGTTCGGTTTGCACAGGTAATATTAACAAATTGATTTATTCAGGGTTTGATTTAGGAAGATTTCACTGCATAACACATTTTGGTTTATATCAAACTAATTTGGAATAATCTCTGTAGGCTCCTTATAAATGATTTCCACTGTACAAGTAAGTATTTCCTGTAATTTAAAAAAAAAATTAATCATCTAAAAAGATACAAGTCCTAAATATTAACCTGTAATCTGTCCCACCACATGTTTTTAATGGCTTCCCGTCTGTCTGGCATTAGTTTGTACTGTATCACTTCCTCTAGTTCTGATAACATCTGTACGTTAACCATAGCCTAAAATAATATCAAAAACATTTTTAAAAATAGCATGTTATACGACTATCCCGTAATTCATAAATAACATTTGTATGTTAACCATAGCCTAAAATAATATTAAAAACATTATTAATACTATACCGTAAGTAATTCACACTATAAAATTGCTTAAAAGCTGACTTCGCTGTGGTCTAACACATGAAAATACAGCTAAAAGTAGTGCAATCAATTATTTTTCCAGCATCAAAAGTACTAGGAATCATTGTAAAAATCTATCTGAGCTATAATTTATAGAATTTCGGGGAGGTATGGTGACCGACACGATATAATTGAAATATTGTTGAAAGTGGCATTAAACACCATAACCCTCACCCTATATCTCAGATACCTTAATAAACCTGTTACTTCTAAGTAAGTTCATCTGTCCCGTGTCCTGTCCACTTTGACAAAATGAGGTCTGACTGTATTATCATATTCATTACATCAAATTACAGTCAAACCTGTCTATAGTGGTCACCTGGAGGAGATTGACAAAATGACCGCTAAATACAGGTGACCTTTATGTGAAGGGTTTTGATTTTTTGACAAAATATTGCACGTTAGTTGTAAATAAACATTTTTCATTACATCTTATCAAGGATTTATATAAACCCTTGAACTTATGTTTTTAATACTGTTTTACTGGTTATTTTGTTCCTGTCATAATTTTACTCTGGTTTCCATTTATTGTTGATGAAATTATCTCAATATGATATGATTTGAATAAAACATCAAATAAATAAATAAAGATATTTAATAAACAAAAGTATACTAAACTGGAAGCATTGTTTTTCAAAATCGTAAATTTCCAGTAACACGAGGTTGAACTGGGAACGTTGTTTTCAAAATCGTAAAGAATCTCGCATTTTCTTTAAAGAATGTTCATTATTTGGGTATGACCAACACCCATCTCCTCGCCCACAGCCCGACAACTTTTCCCAACATCACAATGATTTATCGCTTTCACTTTGTTGTCAAATTTCAAAGCTTTCCTATTTACGGATGTTGATGATTTTGACATGATGCACTAGATACAAAATATTTTTGGTGAGTGAATTTCTATTCTCGTCGTAATGAATAAAAATCCCCAATAACGCCCGGGGATAAACTGTCCTTTATGTCATTTACGATTCACAAAACAAAATGTGTTTGTTAATTTAACTAATTAAATTAGTTAATATATTTTGTAACACCTCGGGATTTTTGGTACATTTGAGAAAAATACCGATCTTCCGAAATCACTTCCGGTATTATTTTTAAAATAAAATTGACTGTTATACATAGGGTTTTACACTGAAAATTACTTATAAATGGTGACCGCTGACCACATTGAACAGGTGACCGCTATATCGAATTAAAATATATAGTAAAATGCACCGGGAGAGCACGAAAGTGACCGTTATGAGCAGGTGACCATTATATAAAGGTGACCGTTACGGCAGGTTTGACTGTATATACATTTACTTACACCATAAGCCCTGTTATAACTTTCCCCGACCATAGCAGTCAATTCTGTATCTAGAATATCCCTGGCTTTATCTATACACTGTACAAACAAAAACAAACAGAAAATAATCATTCAATAAAACAATAAAATTAAATGATTGTTTTTTTCATGTTTTTATGTTAACTTTTTTTATATCAGTTTAGAGTGAGTGATTGAGTGAGTAATTATTGTTTAACAGCAACTCAGAAATTTTTCAGCTATATCATGGCCAGAGCAAGTTAATTTTCAAGGAGATGATGAAGAGGTCTGCATTGTACTAGACTAGTTGGAAATTATAGTACTAGCTCATTGAAACAACAGTCCGCGGATAGACATGTCGTCCCCACGCTGACACATTATTCTGATTCTGAGCCAACCAGTCTTTGCTCTCTCTCCTTAATGCTGCATGCCTAGGGGAGAAGTAACAAATACCAATTCCATAGTCTTTGGTTTGACCCGATTGGGGCTCGAACCCACGATCTGCCGCACTCGAGTCGAGCACACTAACCATTAAACCATAGATGCAGTTTTATCAGTTTAGAATGTCATAGATTATTTGTTTAAAGCCAGATGAGCCAAGTTTCCACCTATATTATGAAAAGAACAAGGTACTTTTGATAAAATCATGACATTGTCTGCTTTGTACTAGATCAACATGCATAATTGGTTTTTTATAGTGCTAATTCACTGAAACTACAGTCCACAGGTAGACAGACATGTCCCTCCTCTTGGACACAAGCTTCTTACCTTGAGTCAACCAATCTTTGCTCTTACTCTCTAAGGCTGTTTGCTTTGCAGAAAAGCAACAAATACCAATTTTAGTCTTTGGTTTGACCTGACCGGGAATGGAACCCACGATCTACTCCACTCGAGAGGTGTACACTTTCCATTATATCACCAAGGCAGTTAATATTTGATTTAAATACCAGATCATCAATATACTGGAATTTTCTGAATGAAGACACAATGACCAAATTTACGAAATCCCCTTTCTGTCTAAAACATACTACAGGGATCTACACTAACAGTCGCCCAGTCGCCCAAGGCGACTTAAAATTGTATTGGGCGAGTGAAAACTCGATTACTTCTCGCCCAGGTGACGACTGAAAATTTTGGAAGCGATGTCAAGAATTATTAATTCCCGCACCGGTTTTTAGACGTACCAAAATTGTGACTGGTTTCCGATTTTTATTTTACTTATTTTGGTAATGGTATATCGAAATCAGCGGTGTCAGTAGAATTATCCTTGAGAAATGATTGTCGGTTTCCTCAAGTCAATTTTTTCCCGCCGGGTCGTTATCTTTTATTACTATTACTAATAAATACAATAAAATAAAATAAAATGAACACACTGGCCCTCTATTCTAACTCTAAGATAGCCAAAGCGCTTAGGATATCGGTAAAATGATCATGTTTAAAACCTGTACGTGACGTACATTATGGATAAAATGGCCACCGGTGATGTGCCCAGTGGAACCAAACTCCGGACAGTTACCAGCTCCGGTCCGCAAACTACCCTCCACTAGTCATATTTCTAATTCTTTCAGATTTTGTTTTAATCATATTCATAAATACAGTATAAGATTAAAATTGGTGATTAACTTTAAAACACATATAACATATATCCGCAACAGAATACCGAAGGAACAAGTTAAAGGAATTATTCAAAAAAACAACAGAATCCAAAAACAAGTCAAAATTGACTTGTCAAAATGGAGATATTGTTAAAATATCTGATTTACCATATCTGTAATCTACCTGAAAAAAAGCTGGGNGCCTAAATTATTTGTTGGGCTCCTTGAAAATGAAAGTTAGGAGACCAGGTGGCGACCATGGTTCAAAAGTTAGTGTATATCCCTGTACTACACTTAATTAATAGTACCTGTTGAGCTGAGTGGAAATTTTCTGAATGTAAAGCAAACACAGCCCTGTAGAATGCTCCATCATAAGTTGTCCTAGGAATCATACACATGTATTCTTCCATGCTCTCCCATTGTCCTGTGTTAATAAAACAAATGTTTCCAGTAATCTATTTTTAAATACTGATGTTCAATTTTTATAAGAATTATAGCTGAAATATTGCTAAAGTTGGCATTAAACACCAATCAATCAATCATATAAGAATGATAATTACGGTTTGGTTTATGGGTATTAATCATCTCTTTCACCAACAGTGGTCGTCGTCATCATATGGTAGTTAGATTTACCTATGAAATCAGTGCCTATCACCACTGACGTTGTGAACTTAAATCAGTGCCTATCACCACTGACGTTGTCAACTTAAATCAGTGCCTATCACCACCTGACGTTGTGAACTTAAATCCCACTCATGAAGAGGTGTACTTGATAAAATATTATGTGATAAAGGTTGTCAGTGACTTGTGGTAGGTCGATAGTTTTCTCCCGTTTCCTCCAAAAAATAAAATTGACCACCATAATATAACTGAAATCTTTCTGAAAGTGGCATTAAACACCATAATCCTAACCCTTTCACCTACATGTACATGTGTATCGTAACTATCAAACTTATTAGGGAAAGAAAGCTCGAAAAAAAAAAACTAACTGGTGAAACCCCAGCCTTGTGAAGGTGTCTGCAAATCTTAATACTAGACAGGTATCAAGGTCGAAACTCACATCATTGGTGTTATATTTGTGGTCAGAAGTCTATGTATGACCTTAACCACTTGGCCACCATGGCCCTACTAAAATAACCACTTCTATATAACTTGTATTGTGTGATCTTCATTTTTATTTCCATATGTAGTGCATTTACAAGAAATTAAGCTTGCCTTGCTTAAAGTGACCACCTGTCTTATGTGACCCTATTTCAATGTTCCCTTGGAAGGTCATATAAGACATTTCTCTTATAAAAATTAACTTCCTGCCAAATTTGTAGTTTCAAGAACAGTTGGTACAATCAAACTCAGACCACCTTTTTATCTATACATGTAAATTAAATTTTTTGAAGTTACAATTTTGCCATTATTTTTCCATAAATTCATAGTTTCAATGTCTATGGGATCATAAACATCACATACTTGATATTAACCACATTTTAATTTATCAACAAAACTTAATTTTATTACAAAATATTTTGATTTTTCATTGAGTTATCCAGTATCTAACAAGAATGGATCAGACTGTCATCCTACACAGTAAGATGGTTTTCTCCGGTTATTCCGATTTCTTCCACCAATAAAACTGACTTTCACAATATAACTGGTATATTGTAACAAGAAATGTGTGCATCACAAAATACGCCCTCTGACCTAATGACCCCAAAATAAATAGGGTTCTTCCCCTTCCACAGGGGAATCATGTGGCCAAGTTTGTTAAAGATCCAATATACAGAACTAAAGTTATGGAAACGACCCTGTTGTCAAAAATGATATCTGTAGTTATGGTGACCTTGACCTTTGATCTAATGACCCCAAAATAAATAGGGTTCTTCACCTTCCACAAGGGAATCGTGTGGCGAAGTTTGGTAAAGATCCGATATACAGAACTAAAGTTATTGTGCAGAAACCTGTGTGGACGCCCGCCCGCCATACCCAATCACATAATACAGCTCGTCTCGAGACGGGCGTATAAAAAGTGGCATTAAACACCATAACTGTAACCCTCATCCTCCTACACAGTAACACAGATACTAACCAAGTCCCCAGGCAGCAGCAGACGCCATTCTGGCCATTTTAGTTCTCTCTGAATCACTACAGGTTGGCCATTTCTCACATGCTATCTGATGAAGATTTCCCCTAAAACCAACAAACAAGGTGGTAAGAAAGTTCTCTAACATATAGAAACAAATGTACTTTATTGGTTACATACACCAAAATCTTTTTAATCTAATCTTTTTGTTACAATAGTGATTGTTGTTTAATGCCAACTCAGCAATTTTTCAGTTATATCATGGAGAGAAATAGTTCCTTTTCAATGAAATGATGATGAGGTCTGCTTTGTACTAGACCAACACTCTTAGTTGGATTTTTATAGTGCTAGCTGACTGAAACAACATTCCGCAGATAGACATGTCGCTCCACTCGGGACACATTATCCTGATTTCAACCAACCAGTTTTGCTCTTTCTCCTTAATACTGCGTGCTTAGCAGAGAAGCATCCAATAACAATTTCATAGTCTTTGGTTTGACCCAATCCTGATCCAACCAGTCTTTGCTCTTTCTCCTTAATGCTGTGTGCTTAGCAGAGACACAACAAATACCAATCTTATATTGACCAAGGTTCGTAAACACAATCTACCACACTCGAGGTGAGCATATTAACCATTACACCACTGATGTGTCTTAACTGCTTGTGAAATAATAAGATGTGTTAAAAAAAATCTCCACAAAAATGTTGTGAATGTTCCTACCATTCAGCTAAGGCCTCCAGACATCTCATACGACCTATTGTCAGACTGAAGTCCTCTGGATTTTTCTCCTGTTTTGTTTCATATGCTGTCAAGGCTTTGTTCCATTCATGTAACTTTTCATACCATCCCTCTTGTACTTTCTGTAATCAAATGTTGTAACATGAATGCATTCTTTTCCTTTGATCTTTATATGGTTTATATATCAGAATGTAATTAAGCAACAGCTAAGAACTATGAAATAATACACACAGATACGAGATATTGCACACTTTAAATCTGGGATTTATTCCATGGTTTTCAGAGTTAAACGGTTAAATCTCACACTTTGTATTATTAGCAGATAACTGTTAAAGGAACTTTGACTTTTACTGAAACCAGTTATGCGACTTCCTGATGCTAAAAATTGTCATTCAGTAAAGATGAGCACTGATTAAGAAATAATTCATGGAAGACATAGTTTGTATCCAGTTTTAACATGGGTAACATTATTGTGGTAAAAATTTGATAGTATTTTGAATTTAGCAACTGAAGTTAAATGCTCACAAAATCGTTAAAAAATCAGTAACCAGCTTGTGTCAATGTCACTAGCATTCCTTGTAAACTAAGTCACTGGAAGACAACAAATTACAAAAGTCAAAGTCGATAGTTGGTTGTCTTAAGTATTTTTCCTGAAAGAAATATACATGTATGTCAAAAAACAATATGGGCATTTTTATGTTTGTATGCACCATGGTCCTGTATGAATAACGGTACATGAATTCACTAAGGAATAATGCATGAAATATGTTCGTCAATACACATGTGCGAATTAAAATATATCATGAGATTTATCATTGTATTTTTCATATAGCCAATAAAAGACGTCATGTTAAAATACACAATAAATTCAAATTGTCTGTCCTATATGTGAAACTTTAACTCATTCGGGACTTTAAATAGTTCAGAGAGAAATTTTCCAAAGAATTAAATAGACAAACTACATACAAATCAGACTTCAATAAAAAAAAATTGGTCAGTTTTGGCTCCCTTTGACCCTTTATATCTGGGAAACCATAAGAGCTAGGTCAAATCTGACATGCAGGAAATTACATAAGAAATCTATGGGAAAAAACACTTTATTGATCTAGACAAATATTCAATTATAAAGAAGTGATGCTTTACATATACTCACCAGATCTGTTCTGTGGTGTTTCATAGCATACTCTAAAACTCCTGAAGCTGACTCTGCTTGTTGTAATTTGTTGTTAATGCTAGTAACAAAAACCAAATACAAATACATAATGATTAGGTTTATGGTGTTAAACACCACTTTCAACAATATTTCAGTTATATCGTGGCAGTCAGTTTTATTGGTGGAGGAAACCGGAGTACCCGGAGAGAACCACCGACCTGTCGTAAGTCACTGACAAAGAACTTGACTATGAGTAATATGGTGGGTGTTTTATAAGAAACAGGAACTGTTTACCTTTTACCTGGTTCACCGACCTGTCGCAAGCCACTGATAAACTTATCACATAATTTTGTATCCAGTACACCTCGCCATGACAAATATATAATGGAGAGTGAATGTGTTACACCCTTGTTCAACTTTGAGACATTATACTATTTCAAAAATTTGACAAAGTTTGGTTCAAAATTTTTGTATCAAGAGAGGTTCTCCAAGAAATAGTTTCAAGTAGTCTAGACATTCCTAATAGAAGGTCTTTAATAATGTATTAATGTTTGTTATATCTGTATGAAAACATTCGTTAGGTCAAGTCAATCTGGTCAAAGTGTCCATCAAATATTTCTTTTTGTTTTGTTTTGTGATTATGCCCACTACCTTCGAGATCCTTTCAAGGGTTAGGGCTATGGTGTTTAAAGTCACTTTCAGTAATATTTCAGCTATATCATGGCGGTCAGATTTATTGGTTGAGGAAACCAGTGTACATGAAGAAAACCACCGATCTGTCGCAAGTCAATGACAAACTTTATCACATAAATTTGTATTGAGTACACCTCGCCTGAGTGGGATTAAAATTCACAACATTAGTAGTGATAAGCACTGATTGCATAGGTAGTTATAAATCTAACAGTTATATTTTTATCTGTAGTCAAAGCTGCCCATGTTGCCACCTCTGTTAAGAAGTCACCTTTTTTCTTGTCCTGATATTGAAAATTTCACATGAACTGAACCTCTTTTAAGAGGTCACCTGTCTTATAAGGACACTTTTTTTACTGTCCCTAAGGTGGTCTCTTAATACAGGTTTGACTATTATTGCATTTCATTTAAGTACCTAATAAGTGCTTCTAAAGTCTCTGTAGTTGGTCCTCTGTTAAATTCTTCTTCTTTGTAGTGAAGGGCTTTAGCATAGGCTCTACAAATCATTGCCCTTTGACCCAGCAAGGAGGTGTCCAGTGGTAAAGGACCCTAAAAACAGAAGAAAAAAACAAGGTCTTACAAATCAGGTGTTTTCTTTAGTCCAAGGAGAGTTGAAGGGAGAAGTAGGTACACAATGCCATGGACAACTAAACGTAAACAAATTCCTTAAAGTTTCATTGAATTAAAATTACAGGTTTCAAAGGATATAACAAAAATGTTTTGGTCATTGATAAGTTTAGGTTTGAATGACTGATCTACTTGGATGGAGGGTAAGGCTGTTAGATACAATGTCGTAAATTCTCGTACTAAAATCATTAAAAGGATGAGCTGAAGCAATGACTAAGTGTGGGGGGTTCCCAGGAATAGTTGTCAAAAATGTTAATTTCAAGTGAATACCAGGTCATTTCACTAAGATGGGACAAAGGGGCAATCTAAGAATGGACAATCCAGAAACACTGGCAACATTGGGCACACAAGACACATGACAGAGTTTAACCCACACCACTTTATTTGAAGTGCATTTAACCCACACCACTTTATTTGAAGTGCCTGTACCTGGCTAGAGGAGTCATGTATATGTGATATCAATTTTGCCTCTTCCTATAATTTATTGATTTTTGTCTCTGTTTCCATAATTTATTGATTAGATTTTGGATATGTTCTGATGGTGTGGTATTTTTTGTTTTTTTTTAATTTTATTGTGATAAATATTATTGCATCATTCATGACTAGTAATTAATTTCATCTTGATGGATTATTTCCCCACGATATCTTTTTCATACTACATGATCCCTGATAAGCCACTAGCCTACCTCAGCAACAAAATTATTTCTCTGTTGAAAAAAGACAATAACTAACCTTGTCACAGTGTTCCATGAACTCTGCCAAGTTCAGTAGAGTTTGAGTGATCTCAGGAATTTCCTCAGACTTTAGAGCCTGCTCCAAGTTCTGAATGAGTTCATCTTGTTGAGCTTCTGTTAATTCAGTCCAACATGACACAAAAGCTGCGTTAAACAAGTCCCTTAAAATAAATATATGACAATTATTTCAACAGAATGATTTACGAAGATTTTGTAGCTTGTTCTTTAATTAAATTTAAATAGAATATTTATTTTGTCATGGCTCTGACTAATATATTGATTGATTGATTGATTATTGTTTAATGTCAAGTTCATCTGTTCTGTATACACTGTAGGTTGTAGGGTTAGGGTTCTGTTCTGTATACACTGTAGGTTGTAGGGTTAGGGTTCTGTTCTGTATACACTGTAGGTTGTAGGGTTAGGGTTCTGTTCTGTATACACTGTAGGTTGTAGGGTTCTGTTCTGTATACACTGTAGGTTGTAGGGTTAGGGTTCTGTTCTGTATACACTGTAGGTTGTAGGGTTAGGGTTCTGTTCTGTATACACTGTAGGTTGTAGGGTTAGGGTTAGAGTTATAGTGTTTAGCACCACTTTCAACAATATTTCAGTTATATCGTATCAGTCAGTTTTATTGGTGGAGGAAACTGGAGTACACGGAGAAAACCACAGACCTGTCGCAAGTCACTGACAAACTTTATCACATAAAGTTGTATCGAGTACACCTCGCCAAGAATGGGGTTCGAACTCACAACTTTAGTGGTGATGGGCACTGATTGCACAGGTAGTTTTAAATCCAACTACCATACGATCATGACCACAATTTCATTCAATAAAGTTGGTATTGATTACATGTGTTTTGAGGTTTGCCTTGTAAGAGCCAATGCCCAACAAGATCTGAGAGCTGGTGACGGAGATTCTTATACACAATATTAAGGTTTACCTTGCCAGAGGGTTATAAGTTTGAGCCAACGCCCAACAAGATCTGAGAGCTGGTGACGGAGTTTCTTATATACACAATATTAAGGTTTACCTTCCCAGAGGGTTATAAGTTTGAGCCAACGCCCAACAAGATCTGAGAGCTGGTGACGGAGTTTCTTATATACACAATATTAAGGATTACCTTGCCAGAGGGTTATAAGTTTGAGCCAACGCCCAACAAGATCTGAGAGCTGGCGACGGAGATTCTTATATACACACTATTAAGGTTTACCTTGTCAGAGGGTTATAAGTTTGAGCCAACGCCCAACAAGATCTGAGAGCTGGCGACAGGGATTCTTATACACAATATTAAGGTTTACCTTGCCAGAGGGTTATAAGTTTGAGCCAACACCCAACAAGATCTGAGAGCTGGTGACGATGATTCTTATATACACAATATTAAGGTTTACCTTGCCAGAGGGTTATAACTTTGAGCCAACGCCCAACAAGATCTGAGAGCTGGCGACGGAGATTCTTATACACAATATTAAAGTTTACCTTGCCAGAGGGTTATAAGCTTGAGCCAACGCCCAACAAGACCTGAGAGCTGGTGACGGAGATTCTTATATACACAATATTAAGGTTTACCTTGCCAGAGGGTTATAAGTTTGAGCCAACGCCCAACAAGATCTGAGAGCTGGCGATGGAGATTCTTATACACAATATTAAGGTTTACCTTGCCAGAGGGTTATAAGTTTGAGCCAACGCCCAACAAGACCTGAGAGCTGGTGACAGAGATTCTTATATACACAATATTAAGGTTTACCTTGCCAGAGGGTTATAAGTTTGAGCCAACGCCCAACAAGACCTGAGAGCTGGTGACGGAGATTCTTTCAGCAGCTCTATACTAAGGCGTCTTATCCACTCCATCCAATCTTCTTTAGACTCTCTTCTGCCAGAACTCAACGCCTGAAAAAATAAACAATAAATTAAATACAATTACTGTGAAAGTAGTTTTATTCGTTGGTACCAATTTTCGTGGTTTCTGCAAAATGCATTGGTCAATGTGTTCTTGAAATTCGTGATTTCAAACAATACAGGCAACAATCAAGGGGAAAATTGAATTTCGTTGTTTAAGTGGACCAGAAAATCAGCGAAGATTAGACCCCATAATTAATAATGATTTCACAATAGTGGGAAATTTTAGATCTTATAATGACTTAAGATGAACATGAACTTTTAAATGTAAATTATTAATGTTGCTATTTTCTATAATGACTGAAGGACTTTCTAAATAACAATTGACGTGACAATGATGTTATGGCTAGCAAAAGTGCAAATATCATCTGAGAGTGAAAGTGAACGATTGACCAACAGTCGAGAGATACTACATACTGGTAAAACCTCAATCAGCTTTTAGTCAGCCGTGTTAAAAAGAAAAACATAGCAAATGATAAAGCGTTATATAACTGATACAAACCTTCTGTAAATTAGGAAAGCTAACAGGCAACTTTTTACTTATTATTGTATCACCAGCTCCGCTGGACGTATCCGACACTTTGTGACGATTTTTACGATGCTTCATTAAAATGGGGTCATCTTCTTCTTCAGCTATTGTTGAACTCTGAAATATATTTTTTCTACAGAAAATAAAATCTTACACTACAAATAAAGTCATTTTACATTTGATAAAAAGAAAGCATACTGTTGAGGCCCGTTGTGGGTACAATCGTGTGGTAAATACATTTACATCTATTCATGCATGCATTCAATGTGAATTTCAATCCTGCCCATGATGAGGTGTACTTGATACAATCTCTCTTTCTATGATTTTTCAGGGCCCAGATGGCTCAACGAGTTAGGTAGTTGTAGGGCCCGGGTGGCTCAATGAGTTAGGTAGTTGTAGGGCCCGGGTGGCTCAATGAGCTAGGTAGTTGTAGGGCCCAGTTGGCTCAATGAGTTAGGTCGTTGTAGGGTCCGGTTGGCTCAATGAGTTAGGTCGTTGTAGGGCCCGGTTGGCTCATAGAGTTAGGTCGTTGTAGGGTCCGGTTGGCTCAATGAGTTAGGTCGTTGTAGGGCCCGGGTGGCTCAATGAGTTAGGTAGTTGTAGGGCCCGGGTGGCCCAATGAGTTAGGAAGTTGTAGGGCTCGGGTGGCCCAATGAGTTAGGTCGTTGTAGGGCCTGGGTGGCTCAATGAGATAGATAGTTGTAGGGCCCGGGTGGCTCAATGAGTTAAGTAGTTGGATTACCTAACAACTCATACAAGCCTATTACCAATATGGCATGGGTTCACGCTCGGCTTTATAAATTACAAAAAAATGGTGGACTCGACTTGCAGCCGCAAGTGATAAAGTTTACCAGTTGCTTGCTCATGGTCGGTGGTTCTCTCCGGGTACTCTTGGCTTCTTCCACCACTAAAACAGGTCGCCATGATATAGCTGAAATATTGCTGAAAGTGGCATAAATACAATAAATCAAATCAAATCTATGATTTTCCAAAATTGGATTTTGGAACTGCTCTGATGGTGTGGTATTTTTTATATTTCATTTTTTTTAACTAGCAACATGTCAGTGATTCTATCATGTTTCCTCCATCAATTAATATTGGAATAGAGTTGAAAGTGGTGATAGAACACCCATAACCCACAACAACTAAAGAAATCTGTTATTAAATAATAGGTGTTATATATTCTATCAAGTACTAGATGTGGTTATATGAAAAGGGGTGATTTCAATTTTCAACTTTTAAAAGTGTACATTATGCTAATTTCACCATCTTTTTGCATAGTTTCAACATTTTTTATTTTTATGTATGTTAAATAAAATTATTTTGCTGACAATGTAATTTTGTGGTATTCGTACAAACCTTTAAAATCCTGCTGACTAAAGTGGTGTATTTCTGATGAGAAATTTTCTGACGTGTCATAACTTTGGTTACCATAGGAATGAAGATGGAGAACTTCTGACCTAGTTGCATGACTAATGAACAGAGAACATCCATGCTTGTGTACTGAAGTTCTGGCACAGAATCAATGGTCCTGACCAACGGATGGATAATTCTTGAAGCAAAGTCTGTTAAGTCTAAGGTATCAGAAAATCTGTCAATTGTTTCCAATGCAGCCCTAAAATACACAGTATATGTCAGTCATCGATTTCAGCAGTGGTCCGGTGGCCAACGGCCAGTGAAAACTAATTCCGACCAGTCACTTTTGCCAAATTTTTTCAATACAATCTATATACATGTAAATATTATAATTTTGAAGTTTTCGGGCCAGTAAATTCGAAAGTCTAATTTCGTAGACTGATATGTAATCAGTAAAACATCATCTTGTATTTAACATGTACCATTTACCTGATGGTAGGCAGCGGTTGTTTTTTTGTCTGTATTTGTAACCTTATAATGTGATGTCAGGCACAATAATGATGGTATCTCAATCTTTGTGCTAACCCACTTACCAGAAACCCTAGGAGAAGTAAAACTGGATTAGGACAAGTGAAAATTATGAAAGAATTTGTTTGAATTAATAGAATTTTTGCCTAAATTTGGCTTTTGGGCAAGTAGGTGAAAAAAAGTGAAAGCAAAGACTGGTATCTTAAAGATTACTCCATCCATATTTTGTTTCCCTGTTTTCACCCCACATCGGGGGGAATAAAACTTAAGGCACCAAATAATAACAAAACAAAACAATAACAATGCCCAAATGTAGTATTTATCTGAAGAAATAAAAAGAGTACTGTTCAACTGCAAGCTAGATGCCGTTTCACACTCATTTTAGAATACAGATTGTGATAATTGTTGAAGACCCTACTGTGACTGTGAAATGTAGAACAGCAATAAAAGTGTTGTTCCTTTACTTTAATGTGTGTCTCATTATCTGTACAAGATTTTATTGTTTAACTTATGAATTTTCAAGTTGCGATAAAATCATCCTCTGATTTTTCACAAGGTTCAAATATCTACAAATTATATCTACATCGTTTTAGTTGCTCTTGCTAGAATGGGTACAATTTTACCCGTCAAGGGAAATAACTCTTATAAAAATGTATAACAAGGGCAACTCAAAGCGTGGTGTATCCCTTCGCCTAAAAATTTGAACCGATGACCTTGACCTTTGACCTATGACCTTAAAAATCAATAGGGTTCCAGATTCTCTTAAGGACTAAATATGTACCAAGTTTGGTCAAAATCCATTGAAGGATGTTGATTCTAGAGTGTTCACAAGGATGTTACGGAATGACGGATGGATGGTAGCATTACTATATCCCTTCGCAATGTGCAACGTTTTTGGTCTATTGATCCTACCTTCTAACAGTTATTGGTATGTCATGACAGCTATTGATCCTACCTTCTAACAGTTATTGGTATGTCATGGGAGCTATTGATCCTACCTTCTAACAGTTATTGGTATGTCATGGGAGCTATTGATCCTACCTTCTAACAGTTATTGGTATGTCATGGGAGCTATTGATCCTACCTTCTAACAGTTATTGGTATGTCATGAGAGCTATTGATCCTACCTTCTAACAGTTATTGGTATGTCATGGGAGTCAAATAACTTGACAACAGGAGGTAACAGTAGGTGAAGGTAGTCATCAAGGTTAGCACCAAATAACTGTAAACAGTTCAACAGCTGTAAAAAACAAATAAACTGTCATGTAATAACTTGACAACAGGAGGTAACAGAAGGTGGAGGTAGTCATCAAGGTTAGCACCAAATAACTGTAAACAGTTCAACAGCTGTAAAAAACAAATAAACTGTCATGTAATAACTTGACAACAGGAGGTAACAGAAGGTGGAGGTAGTCATCAAGGTTAGCACCAAATAACTGTAAACCGTTCAACAGCTGTAAAAAAACCAGAAATAAAACGTCACAATAAACAGACACATATTTTCTTGAGTATTTCCAAAATAAATATAAACAAGGCAGTCTATATTTTTGAAGCTGTATTTGACTTCACCCTCTCATCAATAAATTATGTCACAGATTATTTCGATTACTGTTACAAAAATCTCACAAACATATTCCTGTTTGTACCCCTAAAATACAATGTCTACCTTTAAGAACCCAAACTTCAGGACCAATTAGATATCCATACCTATCACAATTAGATATCCATACCTATCACAATTAAACAATTCAAGTACATCCGATTTAAGCTCATTGAGTAAGGCTATGGACAACTTTATGTATCAGAGAAAGAAAAAGCGAGTAAGTGGTTGTTGCTGTGTAAAACGAGCAATTTTTCAGCTAAATCATGGCAAGAACAAGTTACATTCAATGAAATGATGACAATGTCTGCTTTGTACTAGATTAACGCACTTAATTTGATCTTTATAATGCTACCTTACTGAACCAACAGTCTGTGAGTAGACAGCTGCTCCACTCTGACACATTATTCTGATTCCGAGCCAACCAGACTTAGCTCTTACTCCTTAAAACTGTATGCTTAGCAGAGAAGCAGCAAATACCAATTTTATAGACTTTGGTTTGACCTGACTGGAGAAAGAAACTAAGAAACTTATAAAAAGGAAGAAGGCTTTAAAATGTTGCTTAATAGGAGACGTAACAAGCTTAAGAATAAATCCATAAAATTGTAAAAAATAACAATGTTAGAAAAAATATCGCCTAAACTGCCATTAAGTGAGTACCTTGTCAGTGACTACTCTATTTTGACTAGCATCATGCATGAAGACTTTTAATATCTGAGGTATGATCTGTGGCAGGTATATCTTGAACTCTGTTCCTAACGCTGACACAATCTGTTCTACTAACAGTATAATAGTACTCTGCATCTGACTGTTGGGGGTCCAATAATCCTGAAATAATATAATAATTGTAAACTTAATATAATGCATTCAACTTATTACTAACATTATTATTATTACAACTATTACTAAGATTATTATTATTACAACTATTACTAAGATTATTATTATTACAACTATTACTAAGATTATTATTATTACAACTATTACTAAGATTATTATTATTACAACTATTACTAAGATTATCATTATTACAACTATTACTAAGATTATTATTATTACAACTATTACTAAGATTATTATTATTACAACTATTACTAAGATTATTATTACAACTATTACTATGTGTGTTAGTGTGTGTTAGGGGAATTCATTTTGACTCTGTTACTTCACTTTATTTTTTTATTAAATTTTAGAACTGTTCCGGCAGTGTGACATTTCATTTCACAGACAGGCAAATAGAGCACTGTACTTTTCATATATTCAACGATAGACACTTTGTACCACTGCCTTTATACAAATAACTATCTACAGAAAATGATACAACCACAGCACACGACTTTGCACGCAGCCAAAAGTGTCGATACAATCACAAGTTTGTCAATGAATTTTAATAGACCTCAAATGATGCTTATCTATAATTAATGAGGGGTGTAATCTTCAAAACATTATCAGGGGGTTAGGATTATGGTATTTAGCGCCACTTTCAACAATATTTCAGTTATATCATCACAGCCAGTTTTATTGGTGGCAGAAACTTGAGTACCCAGAGAAAGCTACTGACCTGTCATAAGTCACTAATAAACTTAACACATAATGTTGTATCAAGTACACCTCACTATGAGAGGGATTCAAACTCTCAACCAAAATGTTATCAGCAAAGACGATTCTGTACATGTATCACATTTTTACATTACAACAAGGATCCAATGAAATATTACAACTTTACTTTTCATAGTTGTTTAAAGTGTTATCCTTTATTACAAACTGGTTGCAAGACAACAAAGAATTTAAAATTCAAATTAGACTTTTACTGGTATCAAAATCTTATGAAAATTGGTCAAGGTAAGTCAAGCTAGAGTAGCGAAAGCAATTGTCTACAGACACCAAACAGATGGCCATTGTGATACATCTAATTCACTGTTTAAAAAATATCAGCTAGATAAAGATATCCTGCAAATAATTAAACATATTATACTTTATGTTTATATTTTCCCTATTTGTCTTTGTTAGCCAAATGGTCCATATAACAGTATATAGACCGGTCCATATAACGTCTTCATTTAAATTCACCATTATGACGTCAAATTTATTTCCAGTTTCTTCAAGTCTTTATTTCGGGAGGAAATTGGGCTTGTTTTTGGAGGCGAAGTATAATATAACAAATAGTTCACGGCACTTCGGGCCAAATGACAGTTTATGGACCGGTCTGTCACCCACAAAATACTATATGGACCTCAGCTTCACTTCGATCCATATAATATTTTGTGGGTGACATCCCGGTTCATAAACTGCCATATGGCCCTCAGTACCATGAACTATTTGTTAAATATAATATTGTAAAGAGAGAATAAGGAAAGTGATGGTGATTCTTAAGAAAAAGAACATTGATACCTAATATAAGATGTAGGAGGACAGAATCCATTTGACTATCAGATTACAACACTCGAAAAGAAGGGAAACATTGATACTTCAGATGTAGGAGGACAGAATCCATATCAGATTACAACACTCGAAAAGAAGGAAAACATTGATACTTCAGATGTAGGAGGACAGAATCCATTTGACTATCAGATTACAACACTCGAAAAGAAGGGAAACATTGATACGTCAGATGTAGAAGGACATAATCCATTTGACTATCAGATTACAACACTCGAAAAGAAGGGAAACATTGATAATTCAGATGTAGAAGGACATAATCCATTTGACTATCAGATTACAACACTCGAAAATAAGGGAAATATTGATACTTCAGATGTAGGAGGACAGAATCCATTTGACTATCAGAATACAACACTCGAAAAGACGGGAAATATTGATACATCAGATGTAGGAGGACAGAATCCATTTGACTATCAGAATACAACACTCGAAAAGAAGGGAAATATTGATACGTCAGATGTAGGAGGACAGAATCCATTTGACTATCAGAATACAACACTCGAAAAGAAGGGAAACATTGATACTTCAGATGTAGGAGGACAGAATCCATTTGACTATCAGATTACAACACTCGAAAAGAAGGGAAACATTGATACTTCAGATGTAGGAGGACAGAATCCATTTGACTATCAGAATACAACACTCGAAAAGAAGGGAAACATTGATACTTCAGATGTAGGAGGACAGAATCCATTTGACTATCAGAATACAACACTCGAAAAGAAGGGAAACATTGATACTTCAGATGTAGGAGGACAGAATCCATTTGACTATCAGATTACAAAACTCCTAAAGAAGGGAAACATTGATACTTCAGATGTAGGAGGACAGAATCCATTTACCAGACAAGATTATTGTAAACTCCAGAATATTCTATGTCATAATATTCAGCATATGACCTCAGGACTTACAGGCATAATATTTTTGAGTTCAAGTTTTGTTAATTATTTCTTAATTCAACGCCTCTTTCAACAATATTTCAGTTATATCATGGCAGTCAGTTTTATTGGTGGAGGAAACTGGAGTACCAGGAGAAAACCACTGAATAGCCACATGTGATTTATCACATAATGCTATATCGAGTACGGGTACACCTCGCCATCAAGTTTTGTATTCATACTAAAAAAACATCCAATCAAAAGTTAATATCCAATAGATACAACATTCTGATTGGATGATTTTGGAGTAGGAGTGCTCATACTCATACTCAAAAGATGACTGTGATGCCTGGTACAAAAATATTCATATTTTCGAATGTAACTGATGGTTCACAAATACAGCCAGACCTGTCTAATCAGTGAGTAACAACAGATAATCAAATTGGATTGAATTGTTTAAATTCTTTGCAAATTTAACCTGTTAAATCTGAACACCTGTATATTGTGAACTAAACATTAGGCCTCATAGGTGTTAAATTTAGATAGCTTTAACATACATGTGAACCTTCCGGCGGGAGCATTATTCTCCCGATTTTGAGGGTCCCTTCCGTCAACTTTCAAAATCTTTCGCCCGTGAAAAAAATCTTGCCCTACATTTTGCGATCAATATTTCTGGAAATTCCCCATTTGGAACTCCCGTGCTGACGAAAAACACTGAGCGATACGAATGATATCCGGTTATTGATCTGTTTGACATCTTTACAGGTAAACCGTGACATGATGGTGATTAATTAAGGTGTTGATGATTATACAACAATTATCCACTGATTGACAGTTAATTGGGTATAAGGAAGTGTGTTTGTGGCACACGCTTAGATGATTAGAAGTGTGATAGCGGCAATTTAAAATAGTTATAAAGTGATAAAATATACCATTGTACAGACACGAGTCGATCAACCTTTGATGTCAAGAAAACTTCTTATAATGAATTCATCTCGGATTGAGTTGTTTGGAACCAAAATTAAAGCCGATCAAAGTATTTGTGACTTTCACTTGCTGTGATTATATCTGTGACTTTATAAGGGTAAATTCTGTGACTACATGTGATGAATAGTGACTTTTTAATTTTAGTGATCTATGACTTTATTGTTCAGAATATTCTGCCTTCATTGTTATTGCTTTGTTATAACCTTATGATTATGAATAAATTATAAATAAAGTTTTTATCCTTCATTCATCATATAAAACACTACTTAAGACAGAAATGTAAACAATACATATTGAAGTGGGATGCAGTTGGTTCAATACTGAAACAAACAAAAGGAAAACATCAAGAAACAATAAAAACACGCATCAAATATGTTGATAAAAAATCTCCAATTATGAGACCAAATCTCCAGCCAAATATTTGCAAATCTCCAGTTGTAGCATAGCATGCGCAACTCTATCACATGTATGCTTTAACTATAAAATATAAAAAAGTAAAATTAATATTATACTCTACATAAAAAGATAAATTGAACATTTTCCCTTTGATATGTGCCGCTGATAAAAGTCTGGATCACTGAACTGACCTTGATCCACAAAAATATTAGGTCAGTTCGTAACTCACATGAGCAAGAACTAACTCTGATATTGAAAATTAGCAGTCAGTATGACATCAAACACATTTTGATGTCACCGATAAAAACAATAACATCAGTTTAGAAGATCTCAACATACATTATCACTAGTTTCACAGCAGGCTCTGTTAGACTTGCTGCTATACTAGCGATAGTGTCTGTCTCGACCTGGAAAACTGCTGCTATTCTATATATATCATTTCAACTTTTTATTATTAATGTTAAGATGAAAACTGCCAGATCTATTCAATTCTGATAAGAAAACTGACAAGGAAAAGAATATACTGGGGAAAAACAAAGACAAGATATCCATATAGTACAGGTATTTCTGGTTATGCACATATACACATACTAATTACTATGATTTTACCTTTCCTCAAGGTCGTTAAACATTTAAAGTTTTAATATCAATATTTAGTTCTTAGCATGCATACCATCTTTCTACTAATAATTTGGTCTTTGAAAGCTTAACACCACAATAAACATTATCAGCATCATGACAGGTCTGATTACTTGGGTTATCAACATTACAAGTACATTTTTTGTAAGTATAACATGTGACTTAATGTTTCCTGTGGGAATTCCTGCTAATTTAATCTTGATCTTCATATATCTTGAGTCTAGACTTTTATAGTACTAGCTCACTGAAGCAACAGTGGGTAGACATGTCGCTCCACTCGGACACATTATCCTGATTCTGAGCCACCAAGTCTTGGCTCCTACTCCTTAATACTGCATGCTTAGTGAAGAAGCAGCAAATACCAACTGCTCCTACATATCATCTACCACACTCCAGGCAAGCATGCCAACCATTACACCACTGATGCTGTTCTCCACTGAAGTCAGATATAGAAATGAACATTTGGTGCACTAAATTAACAAAGTAACCATCGCCTCCTGTTATAAGGCATCAATTCTGTAATGATAAGTAATAAAGTAACCATCGCCTCCTGTTATAAGGCCATCAGTTCTGTAATGATAAGTAAAGTAACCATCACCTCCTGTTATAAGGCCATCAGTTCTGTAATGATAATGTAACCTAATAAGAGAGGTGGTCTCACTTAAGGGGGAACAATTTAGTAGAACTTATTTATCTCCACTGCATCTGAAATCTGACTTGATAAGAGGAGTGGCCAGAGGAGTGGCCTCACAAGAAGAGGATTACTATGTAGGTATCTTCCACGTTTATTTTGTCAATTAATACAGTGAAACGTGTCTAAACAGAACCCTGAATAAAGTGAAATGCTGTATAAACCTGTCTAAACAGAACCCTGAATAAAGCGAAATGCTGTATAAACCTGTCTAAACAGAACCCTGAATAAAGCGAAATGCTGTATAAACCTGTCTAAACAGAACCCTG
>MJUT01039115.1:495499-509770 GCA_002080005.1 Gigantidas platifrons
GAAATGCTGTATAAACCTGTCTAAACAGAACCATGAATAAAGTGAAATGCTGTATAAACCTGTCTAAACAGAATCCTGAATAAAGTGAAATGCTGTATAAACCTGTCTAAACAGAACCCTGAATAAAGCGAAATGCTGTATAAACCTGTCTAAACAGAACCCTGAATAAAGCGAAATGCTGTATAAACCTGTCTAAACAGAACCATGAATAAAGTGAAATGCTGTATAAACCTGTCTAAACAGAAACCTGAATAACGAGAAATGCTGTATAAACCTGTCTAAACAGAATCCTGAATAAAGCGAAATGCTGTATAAACCTGTCTAAACAGAATCCTGAATAAAGCGAAATGCTGTATAAACTGGACTTTCAAGAAAGTTTCAATTAGGAAATCTTTGTTAATTCAACATGTATAAACTAAACATCATCCTATTCAGAAAAGCCTTGCCATGGAGGAACGGCTCAGACAGATTTCACTGTATAGATTTTCCATCTAGAAATTGAATCCCATGATTTGTTCCATGTGCCTCTATCATATTTTTTTTTTATTTCAAAACGAATGCCTAGAAACATTTTAGTCCTTTCCGAGGTTGGCAGGAATGTTATAAACAGAATATATATGTTATTTAGTGAGAATTGAACTAGCTTATATACACAACTACATGTATACCTTAGGTGCCCAATAGTCCTGAAATATATAATCATACATACAGCTATTTGTATACAATATTGCAGACATAAGAATGAAGAAAGGCAAGAGTTATCTGTTGTTTACATTACACAGCATGGTATCAATATAGGCACCTTGCAGGGTTCTCATTACTATCATATTAGAGCTCCCAGGGAGAAGTGAAAGAAAACGGAGAGAAGTGGGGAGACTTCTGGGAGAAGTTAATTGCGATTAATCCAAATGTTGTTTTGCGACCCTTTTGAAGTTACCCTTCCCAAATTTAGTAAATAGTTTTGAAGCTGTCTGATCTGATTTGTTCTGTTTTTTATTCATAATTGTCTAAAGGACATCTATTCAATGTCAAATATTTATATATTTATTATGTCTTACTCTTGCGTACCTGTGAGTTTTTATGTGTAAACCCTTTTTGAAATATTACTGTGTTCTTATTTAATACCACACAAATCTTAACTTTACTTTTGACCAACGAGAAAGCCCAAATCACCCTGTAACATGAGCCCTGCCTTGTTTAAATGATCCTAATCTTATTACCAATCTCATTGGTTGCCACATGTGTGCCGAGTTTCAGTGTTATTTTTTTCTATCCAAATATGGCTTTACACATGTTTTTTTTTTGTTAATATTCTTTGTAATTTGAGATGTTAGTAAACCAGAAGCCATACTCAACTTCAAAACTTGTTGAATGTATTGAACAGATATTTGTATTCTTACACAAAGAGGACATAACTAGGACACATTGCTTCTGCATTGGGACTCTGCGAAATAAAATCCTACAAGGATCCTCTGATCTGGGAAACTTACCTTGATCAAATCAAAGATGTCGTCCAAATAATTTCTTATGTGCTGCTTAACTATAGATATGATTACACCCAACTGTTGGAACAAAAACTGAAATGCAGATAAAATAGTGTTATAATAGTGTATTTCTTACCAGCATATCAACAGTGAAAACAAGATTTTTGTCAATATCAGTCAATTCTGTTTATCCTGTTTATATTTGTCATGGTCACGTTATATTTGCTGTGGTCATTTTATATTAGCCAATTTTTTTTATATATGTCATGGACATCATTCTATTTGCTGTGGTCATTTTATATTTGACAAATCCCTTTATATTTTGCCATGGTTGCTTTATATTAGCCAAATCTTTTTATATTGGCCATGGTTATGTTATATTTGCTATGGTCGTTTTATATTAGCGAATTTTTTTTATATTTGTCATGGACATCATTCTATTTGCTGAGGTCATTCTATATTTGACAAATCCCTTTATATTTTGTCATGGTTGTTTTATATTTGACAAATCTTTTTATGTTTGTCATGGTCACGTTATATTTGCCATGGTCGTTTTATATTAGCCAAATCTTTTTATATTGGTCATGGTCACGTTATATTTGCCACAGTCGTTTTATATTAGCCAAATCTTTTTATATTGGTCATGGTCACATTATATTTGCCATGGTCGTTTTATAATAGCCAAATCTTTTTAGATTGGTCATGGTCATGTTATATTTGCCATGGTCGTTTTATATTAGCCAAATCTTTTTATATTGGTCATGGTCACGTTATATTTGCCATGGTTGTTTTATAATAGCCAAATCTTTTTATATTGGTCATGGTCACGTTATATTTGCCATGGTCGTTTTATATTAGCCAAATCTTTTTATGTTTGTCATGGTCGTGTTATATTTGCCATGGTCGTTTTATATTTTCCAAATCTTTTTATATTGGTCATGGTCACGTTATATTTGCCATGGTCGTTTTATATTTTCCAAATCTTTTTATATTGGTCATGGTCATGTTATATTTTCCATGGTCGTTTTATATTAGCCAAATCTTTTTATATAGGTCATGGTCATATTATATTTGCCATGGTCATTTTCTATGAATCAAATCTTTTTATATTTGTCATGGTTGTGTTATATTTTCCCCGGTCATTTTAAATTCACCAGATCTTTTTATATTAGCCATTTACCAGTTATATTCAACATTTCCCAGTTAAATTGCACAGTCATCTAGACCATCTGCTGTGTATAGAGATTACATAATACTATAGTGGTCACTAGCTCATTGAATATGATGATCTATAGTATTATATTATCATGTATCTATAAGCATTTATTTATTTATTTATTTATGTTACACCATTCTGGCCTTTAAAAAATTTTGTGTATTAAACACACAGTAATCCATCAATTGTTACGTATATGACGACAAAGCTATGTTGGTGTATATTTAATTTGATTTTCAGGTTGTATTTTATCTCAATGCGATGTTTATCTATAAATGTGACTTTAAATGTATTATAATATTAACAAAGTGTGAAACATGGGCAGAATATTGTTGTCACTTCACTAATACTTGTATTTGCTTATTATGTGAGAAATACATTGACATTGTATTACCTATGCCGAGACTATTAGTTTATGTGTATTTGGTGCAATACTGGGGAAAGGTTCTGTTAACTTCTCTTTTATCTCAGTTTTTAAGCCTCATACACAAAAACTTCACATTTTAAGACACTGTACTAATATGGTCTATATAATACAAACAACCTGTAAAACAATTTCTGCTAATTCTGATGACATGACTCCAAATTTCTTGTTAAAGGCCAGTTTGACCTTTTACCTTTAAAAATCAAATTGATTCATTTGATATTTTACAATTTACATATAAATTTCCTGACTACCGGTAAATTAAAACAAAATTTAATTAGAAGCATATCCCATGTCTATTGGAAATGTGCCAGTTAAACCTATTATTTACAAGAATGTGATCCAAAATGAATAAATATTAATGTTATCTCCATGACAACCATTCTTACCTCTCTAAAGTTAGTATCAGCTGTTCTGATGACATTCAGGTATGCAGGAATCACCTGTTGAATGTAAGGGACACATTTGATCCCTACTGATTTAAATATAAAGGTTATCGCCTGGACAACCATGGTATGATGCTGAGACAGGTTAGGATCACGGATAATCTTCATGAGAGTTGCTATGGCGATAGCCAGATAAAACTCTTCCAAGGTTGCAGTAGCACTCATGTTGGCCAACATCTCACTTGTGTTTTCTGTAAAAAAATGTACAAGATTGAAGTGGTCGTTTCTCTAGCAGAGGAGTCAGTGAATGAGTATGTGATTGCTGTTAAATGCCAAGTGAGCAATTTTGCAGTATACAAATGGCAAGAACAAGTTAGTTTTTGATGAGATGATGATGACATCTGCTTTGTACAAGACCAACACATTCCACTGGATTTTTAAAGTGCTAGAACAATGAAACAACCTTTCACAGGAAGACAAGACATGCTATCCGCACTTGGAGCCAACTGGTCTTTGCAGAAGACTAGAGGCTCCCAGGAGCCTGTAATCGCTCACCTGGTTTTCAATTTGACATCTAAAGTTGAAACACATAATTTTGAAAGTGGGCAACCCAAAGATCATTTCAACTCAAATTTCTGAGCAAAAGATTTTGATGTGATTTTTATCTCATAATATTCCTAAANGGAATAAACTGGCTGAAAAAATCTCACAGAAAAACCCAGAATATGTTAAACTACTAATTGCTATGTAGCTGCAATTAAAATTTGAGTTCATTTTGGTTTGTAATAAAGCAGAAATGGACAACTAAAGAAATTTCTATTTTTAGTAACAGCAGCCATTTTGAATGGAGGGTGGGGCTGTTGGACACACTATTGAAAGGGAACCACCCAAGGACCATCCCAGCCAAATTTGCTTTAATTTGGTTCAGCAGTTTCAGAGAAGAAGATTTAAATATAATCGTTTATCAAAATATGCCTAATTTCTATAATCGGTAAAAATCGGCTGAAAGAAAAATTTCACAGAAAAACCCGGAATATATGTTAAACTACTCATTGCCATGTAGCTGCAGTTAAAATTTGAGCTCATTTTGATTGATACTAAAGCAGCAATGGACAATTGAAGAAATTTATATTTTTAGTAACAGCAGCCATCTTGAATTGAAGGTGAGGCTGTCGGACATAATTTTGAAAGAGACCCACTCAGGGACCATCCCTGCCAGGTTTGGATTATTTTGGTTAAGCGGTTTCATAGAAGAAGATTTAAATGTGATCTTTTATCAAAATATGCCTAATTTGCATAATCGGTAGAAATCGACTGAAAGACAAATTTCACAGAAAAACCCGGAATATATATTAAACTATTCCTTGCCATGTAGCTGCAGTTAAAATTTGAGCTCATTTTGACTTATACTAAAGCAGCAATGGACAATTGAAGAAATGTCTATTTTTAGTAACAGCAGCCATCTTGAATGGAGGGCGAGGCTGTTGGACACAATTTTGAAAGGGACCCTCCCTGCCAGGTTTGGTTTAATTTGGTTCAGCAGTTTCAGAGGAGAAGATTTAAATGTGATCTTTTATCAAAATATGGCTAATTTGCATAATCGGTAGAAATCGGCTGAAAGAAAAATTTCACAGAAAAACCCGGAATATATGTTAAACTACTCATTGCCATGTAGCTGCAATTAAAATTTGAGCTCATTTTGACTTATACTATAGCAGCAATGGACAATTAAAATTTCATCCCCCCTTTTTTCTATTTTTAGCTTGGCTGCCATCTTGGTTGGAAGTCGGGATCATCGGACACAATTTTGGAAGAGGGCCATACAAATACCATTCCACCAAAGTTTGGTTGCAATTGGCCCAGTGGTTTCTGAGGAGAAGATTAAAAGTTTACGACATACGACGGACGAACACCAAGTGATGGCAAAAGCTCACATGGCCTTTGGCCAGGTGAGCTAAAAATGACAATAAACAACACACTGTTAAATGGTATAATATGAACAAAAGAGATAAGTATCACAAGGCGATACATGTCCCCTACGGCTTGAAATAGCGTAGGGAGATGAAAACACCTTCCAGTTAAATGGTCGCATACAAAAATGTAGATAAAATGTCATAAAAATGGCTGCCATTTGGCCATCTTTACTTTTTTCAAAACAAATATGTCATGTGTATCAGCCCTTCATGATGCAATACAAAACTATAAGCTTACAATCTCAAACCACTTCTAGATATAGATGGTCACATACAAAGACCTAAATTAAATCAAAATGGCCACCAACTTCAGTTTATTATTATGAATTTATCATCACTTCATTATGCACTAATGCTTAACTTCAAAATATAAAGAAGTTGGAATTTTTTTTTTATCGCAATTCACTATATAGAGAAGGTCATTAGAAGGGTTCATACACAGACAATGTAATACAAGAAAGAAATTGTTAAATAAGGGAGATAACTCTAATATGTTGTCAATGCAATGCATTTGAATAATATACAATTACGGCCCTCGGAAGAGGTGAATATCCAAAATTGTCAACCCCACTAGGGTTATTTCCCCGAGGGCAATTTTGGATATTCACCGATTCAGAGGGCCGTAACTGTTTTATTATACCGAACAAACAGTTGAAATATACTGTTTAATATTTGAATTGTTAAAGTATTATTCCATGTTTTTACACCGTTGAATAATAGGGTTATTCAATGGACGTGTGTAATTCTTGAGGTTATTCACCGTTGAATAATAGGGTTATTCAATGGACGTGTATAATTCTTGAGGTTGTTCACCGTTGGCTGCGATTAGAAGCAAAAATATCCAGATTATTTTATGTCATGTGATTATCTTTTAACCAATAGAATTGATTCTTTATTATGTGAGGTATAATAACATAAAATAACCTACCTGGTTGAGGTGAATCTTGGTTGTTTTTGGGATCACACATACTAAGTACAGCTCCAGCTTCTGTTTTCTGTATCAATCCTAAATTCATTTTATGTTTGTGTGGATCCAGAGCTCCAAGCAAGCCAAGTACACGGATGACCTACAAATTTTTAAGTAGAAACAAAGTTTTAAACAAAAAAAAGCTAACAGGACAAATTGCTTAAGAAGAGTTTGAAGATATCAATAAGAATCCGTAAATCGAGGAAAAACAGACAACACAATTGCCAAAAGAATAAAAGAACCGCCGAGCGCATGAATGTGCGACGTATCCCTCCGCACTTGCATAATATTTAGTTTTATATATTTATAGAAAGCAGCCTTGCAGTCTTAATGTATAACATACTTACAAGCCACATGCAAAGATTATTTAAATCTATCCATGTATACTAAAGTTATCACATAAACAAGACACAATTCTCAAAATTGGTGATTTTTCAACCAAAAACTAAGATTTTCCCCCAAAACCCTTGCTTCAAATATTTCCATGTTAGAACCCATCCAAGATAATGATAATTACAAGCTACTTGCAAAATATTATTCAAATCTATCTATGTTTACTAAAGTTATCTCGTAAACAAGACACAATTCTCAAAATTTGAGATTTTTCAACCAAAAATTAAGATTTTCCTCCAAAACCCTTGCTTCAAATATTTCCATGTAAGAACCCATCCAAGATAATGATATATACAAGCCACACGCAAAATATTATTAAAATCTATCCATGTTTACTAAAGTTATCATGTAAACAAGACACAATTCTCAAAATTTGTGATTTTTCAACCAAAAACTAAGATTTTCCTCCAAAACCCTTGCTTCAAATATTTCCATGTAAGAACCCATCCAAGATAATGATATTTACAAGCCACACGCAAAAAATTATTCAAATTTATCCATGTTTACTAAAGTTATTGCGTAAACAAGACACAATTCTCAAAATTGGTGATTTTTCAACCAAAAACTAAGATTTTCCCCCAAAACCCTTGCTTCAAATATTTCCATGTTAGAACCCATCCAAGATAATGATAATTACAAGCCACATGCAAAAAATTATTCAAATCTATCCATGTTTACTCAAGTTATCGCATAAACAAGAAAGTGTGACAGATGGACAGACAGACAGACAGACAGACAGAAGGACAGACGGCCGCTATTACTATATCCCCTCACCGCTGTCGTGGGGGGATAAAAAGGACAAAAGGACAAACAATGATCTACAAAACATAACATGCTATGAATATGTTTGAACATTTCGCAAAAAATAAGCATGTTAACCATTATACTACGGAGGCAGTCTTATATTCATTTACAGATAATAAATCAGGTGGCATTAGGATGGTTTACTCTTGATCGCTTAGATTGCCTCAATGGGTTAGGGTAAGGGTTATAGTGTTTAATGCCACTTTCAACAATATTTCAGTTATATCGTGGCAGTCAGTTTTATTGGTTGAGGAAACCGGAGTACCCGGAGAAAACCACTGACCTGTCGCAAGTCACTGACAAAGTTATCACATTATGTTGTATCAAGTACACCTCGCCTGAGCTGAATTCAAACTCCCAATATTAGTGGTGATAGGCACCGATTGCACAGGTAGTTGTAAATCCAACTACCATACCATCACGACCACGACAGCCCCTTATTTACAGATAATAAATCAGGTTAAAATGTGGCATTATGATGGTCTATAGTAAATCGCTTAGATTGCCACAGTGAAACAAGGGGGATAACGGACAGTGGTCAGTAAAAATGTACCTCTCTTCTGATTCCTGGTGATTGCTCTGTCTTTAAGAATGCCAGAAGGATGTCTAGCAGTGTAGGATATTTCTTGTAAGGTTCTGTCACGTAACCTGTACTTTCTACTAGCTGTCCAAGTGTCCACAAAGCTACCTATAGAAAGAAAGAGGATATATCGTATCATTTTTGTAAGGTTTGATAACATACTTGGTACTTTCTACACACTGCTAAAAAGGTATATTCTTATATTAATACAATGTTGTTATTACTCTGAAAATTGTGACTGGACCAAGATCGCACTAATTAAACCTCAATGTTCAGATAGTTCACAACCTATTTGTTATTCATTTTTGACATGGGTTCATAACCACAACCTACCACAAGAATATACTTTCTAGCTTGATGCATATAAAAAGATATAACCTATTATCAACAGTTATACATTTTTCCTTTCATCAGTATCAACAAACTGTCTCTGATACTGAAAACCATCAGTCATTGTGATGTAAAACACATTATAACATTACTGATAAATATAGAATAATAGCAATTTTGAAGGTCGAGACAGACATTATCGCTAATATCTCAGCGAGTCCGATTGGGCAAGGCCTTCAAAACTGAAGTTATTGCTTTTATCTGTGATGTCATAATGTGCTTTACGTCAGATTGACCGATAAACTTTAGCATGCGAGTTACGAACTGACCTAATATTTTTGTGGATCAAGGTCAGTTGCATGATCAAGACTTTATCAGCAGCACACATCAAAAGGAAAATCTCCAATTTGCCAATAAAACAATAACTTCAGTTCTGAAGGTCTTGATGTACATTAATCACAGCTTCTCCTTTCAGACTCACTGTGATACTAGGTGATAGTGTTTGTCTCGACCTTCACAACTGCCATTATTCTATCTGTTTTAAATATGAAACTTTGGTGAGCAAGGACTAATGAATGAGCCAGAAGTTGCCTAATATTTGACAATATCCTTATAAGGAAGCTGAAATAGTGTTACAAAACTATGACACTACATAGCATTAAAGTTGGTTTGATTGGTTTATGGTGTTTATGGCCACTTTCAAAAATATTTCAGTTATATCGTGGCAGTCAGTTTTATTGGTGGAGGAAACCAGAGTACCCAGAGAAAACCAGTGACCAGCCACAAGTGACTGACAAACTTTATCACATAATGTTATATCAAGTACACTTCGCCATGAATGGGGTTCGAACTCACAACTTGAGTGGTGATAGGCACTGATTGCATAGTTAGTTGAAAATCCATCTACCATACGAATACGACAACGACGGCAGCTCAGCATTAAAGTTTTACCTCTCTCTTTTGTAGAGATGATGAATCTTGAAGCATTTCTATAATAATGGGCAGTAACTCATCCATTGAATTCTTCATCTCGACACCACTGACCTGACAAATAAAAGTTTTAATGAATATTCATGATGTTCATGCATTTTAAATAAATTTTCATAGCAGTGAAACTTTAAATAGTATAAATGGTAATAAAAAATTATGCTTACATTTTTATGCAGTTTGTAGAAGTTAATTGAAAGCAAAAAAAAACTACTGACCTCTATACACAAAATACATTCCTAACGTTTTAACTCTGAGCTTGTTCCCCAATAGCTGCTAGTACACTGATAGTAACTGATGGATTCAGATCTAGTTCCTTACCTGAGCTTGTTCCCCAATAGCTGCTAGCTATATAGTACACTAATAGTAACTGATGGATTCAGATCTGCTTCCTTACCTGAGCTTGTTCCCCAATAGCTGCTAGTACACTGATAGTAACTGATGGATTCAGATCTGGTTCCTTTAACTTTGGTATCAATACCTACAAGATATATAAAATTACAAAGTAATCTTTATTTCTAGGCATGATATCACACTCCTAAGTCCACAATAGTGTGAATTCACAGAGAGCACATAAGCTACTTATTTTTAATGTAACACAACAAACGGTATTATCATTTTAAAAGCAAGAACTGATTTAAAAGGTTAAAACAACATGCTTGACCCTGACTGCTCATCTTTTTAACTATTATAGGACCATTATTAATTTCAATAATGATCAAAACTAAAGTTCTCCTGCTCGGGTGACTTTTGCCGATGTTGGCTATCCTGTTTAGACCCTTTTGATTTTCTTACTCCCAAAGACTTTTTAATTATTTGGCTTTTTTATTTTGAGCATACTGATGAAGATTATTCAAGAAACGTGTTGGAGACTGACACAAGTCACATGACTTTTAAGAATATTGGATAAAAATGTGGTACTAATTATTAATTATGTTTGCAGTATTTCTTACGAGGTACAGTCAAACCTGTCTTAACGACCCCCAGTATTCAGCGACTTCCTGCTTATTCGACCGTTTTCATTCCTCCCAACAAATTTTACTATATACTTTAACTGTATTCAACGATCCCTTGCCTTACGCGACTAACGACCGTCTTTTCTCCGCTCTTTGAAAGGGAAATCCTGTGTTAACCGATTTTCATAATTGCTGATATCTGCATGATCAACTGACAACATCTCACTCCCAAAATCCATACCTGTTACTAGTTCATAATAATAGATTTTTTCATATTAAATGAATAGAAGTCACGATTAGTGTTATTGTGTAAGACCGCCATTTTTGTTTACCGGTAAGATGTTCATGTGATGATTTATTATTGTTGTTTTGGTTTATTTGGGTTTATTTCTTATTTATATTAAATATTTAAAATTGCTTACTACAGAAAATACCGTTTTAATCTTTCAGTTTTATAAATAAATAATCGTCATTTTGAAAATTTATGAATTATGAAGTACTGGTTCCCTGTATATATTTCTGTCAGCATTCGTTTAACGCGCTGTAACAGATCAAGGTAAACACATGCTGATTGTGTGATTAGGCTATTTATAGCTTTCGGCGAGTGATTGAAGTTGAATTTTATTTAACGTTTAGTAAGGAAATTTCATTCTTCTAATCATACTGATTAATTCTAATTACGATAACAATTAAGATAACAATAGCTGTCGGCAGAAAGTAAAAACCTCGATCATTTATAATATAATTATTATTATTTTTTTTATTTCACCCACAAAAGACGGAAATATTGAACATATTTTTTATTTCATTTTTATACCTTTTTCTTGACAGAATTTAAGCTCTATTCATGCATTTGTCCTCCACACCAACGGGTAAAAAGTTGATGCGGATTATATACCTGAACTAGGTTTTTCCTCTCGAGATTTTGAGAGCAAATATCATAACCTCTATTCAACGACTCCCTGTCTTATGCGACCTTTTTTCATAACTCCCTTCAACGGTTGCTATAGACAGGTTTGACTGTATTTTGCTTTTTGAATTTTCTACATATGATTCGTACAAGTTCTCAAATCAAACTGAAATACAAATTTAATACAGTAATTTCTTGGCAATAATACATTATATGTGTAAAATGCTATATGAAGCATTTCGTCAAGGGAGGTAATCATGTCTCAAATGATATTAGAATATGATGAGTTTTGCATGTTTTTGTTAAATATTGAAGTTTTTAATATCATGACCCCAGACTTTCTTTAAACTTTTGAAAATAAAACAAAATGCACCATATTATATAAAAAATCTAGAAATTTTTAATGATAGGATTTTTCACTATTCAAGAATTTTAAGGAGAATTTATACATTTCACATAATACATTATAGAAGTTGAAGATTTAAATGCTTTATATCTTGAAAATTAGTATGGTGACCTATATTTTTAAATTAAATTCTTTAAAGTCTGTCACAAAAGCAATAAATCTGGCCAGTTTTAAAGAAATTCAATGACAAATTATTTTAGTATGAAATGTGGGTCTCTACCTATAAATAGAGTGTAAAATTAGCTCTAAAAATGTACTTTTCCTGCCCTGGAAGAATTGTAGACAGCTTAATTTGCTAACTATATCACAAAGAAAGGAAAGTATTCCCTTACAAACATTATCTTTGCCTGTTTTATTTTCATTTATTCAAAGTCTTATTGAAAAAAGTGAAAAATGTGGACATTTTTCATGAAATGGACAAAAAAAGGGTATATGTCAGGGTGTCTTTCTAAACCCCTAACTTTATTTTGCCTGGAAACATATCTTTATTTTTTAATGATATGTAGCATGGATATAAGTAATGTGATGTATCTTTTTAAAAAAAAATTCATTGACACAATTTTTTTCTATTCCACCAAAGTCAGTTACAGGCTATATTGCCAAAAAAGGGTAGCCATTTTGAAAAAAAACAAGTTTGGCTCCATTTGGCCAAGCAGTTTTAGAGGAGAAGATTTTTTTTAACATTAGCCAATCAGAAACAAGAATTACCCTTGGCGGCAATATTTGTTGGCGGAATGAGACGAAATGAAGAAACTTTATAGAGGACCTTATATAGATGCTTTCTGCCAAGTTTGGTTCCATTTGGCCCAGTTGTTTCAGAGGAGTAGATTAAAATATGAAAAAGTTAGCGGACGGACGATGGACACCAAGTGATGGCAATACCTCACATGACCCTTTGGGTCAGGTGAGCTAAAAATGAAAAAATTATAAAAATTTATGTATTATATATTACAAAATATTCATTTATCATATCATACTCAGATAATTAAAAACAAAATTATATGCTATTTTTTTTGGTACCTTAATGACAAGGAGAAGTGAAAAAAATGACATTGTTTTGGACTTCAGAGGAGGGTAACTCTATCAGGGAATATTTTTAAAATAAGCCTGGAAACCTATTCTCAAATTTTGATATTTTATTAGGTACATCCCAAAGAACAATATATATGAAATTCAAAAAAATTCATTGACTAGTTTTTGTTTGCCCATGGTGTCCTCCTCTACCTTAATTGGATATTGATGTTTTTATCTGTATGAGTACGTTGTAGTATCCCTGCTGGGCTTTAATACAACAGGTAGAGCCAGTTCACTGAAACAACAGTCTGCCGAGAGACATGTAGCTCCACTGGGATACATCATCCCGATACTGAGCCAACCAGTCTTTGCTCTAAAACCTTAATACTGTGTGCTTTATAGCGGGAAGCATCAAATACCAAATTTATACATTTTGGCTTGTCCCAAACAGGGCTTGATCACACGATCTACCACACTCAAGGTGAGCACGCTAACCATGACACAACCGATATAGTATTACCTTAAGTACAGGTTCCATATAGGGTCTGATTAATCTTGAAGCATTAGCTACTAATAATCCTAACATCCTGGCAGCTTGTTCTTTATTTCTACCAACTCCACTGTGTTCTAACTCTGTTAAAATCTGAAATGCATATACAGTTAAACCTGCTTTAGTGATCACCTCCAATAAGAAATGACTTGTATCATGTGACCTAAAGCAATGACTTGTATCATGTGAACTAAAGCAATGACTTGTATCATGTGAACTAAAGCAATCACTTGTATCATGTGACCTAAAGCAATGACTTGTATCATGTGAACTAAAGCAATGACTTGTATCATGTGACCTTTATTTTAAATGCTTTATTAGTAACATCTACTTTTTCGCTTGCCAAACATCATGACAATTCGGTCTGTCTTCAAGAATACGACCGTTCATATCACCATTAAAGTTGTGAGTTCTAGCCTCATTCGATACAACATTATGAGATAAAGTTTGTCAGTGACTTGCGACAGGTCAGTGTTTTTCTCTGGGTACTCTGGTTTCCGCCACAAATAAAACTGACCTCCACAATATAACCGAAATATTGTTGAAAGTGGCATTAAATCCCATAAACCATTTATTCAGGGTTCATTTCACGCAGGTCTTTACTGTAGCATACATGTACCTGTATCAAAGTTTTCCTAAGCGATGGCATGACATAAGCAGGATTTTTACTACTCAGTCGTCCAATCATACATATTGCTAATTCTCTGATCTCGAAAACTTCGTCGTTCAGGGCAACAAACAATGCACTAAGATTTTCTGCTTGAGCTAGATGTGGGTCAAATCTTTCATCTAAAGCTGCCAGCACACAGAATCTTATGTCTGAATCTGAAATTAAAACAAATGCATTAGCTATCATGAAAGACAGACAAATGTATTAGCTATCATGAAAGA
>MJUT01039115.1:615842-632145 GCA_002080005.1 Gigantidas platifrons
ACAGTCTGATTACCTCCACAAAACTTATTAGTCTGATTACCTCCACAAAACTTATTACATTCTGATTCCCTCCACAAAACTTATTACAATAGTCCCCGTCTTATAAGACCACCTCTTCTGCAACAAAAAAGTGGCCTGATAAGAGGAGGACTACTGTAATGAGGGGTGGGCTTTAGTGGAAGTGGCCTGATAAGAGGAGGACTACTGTAATAAGGGGTGGCCTTTAGTGGAAGTGGCCTGATAAGAGGAGGACTACTGTAATAAAGGGTGGCCTATAGTGGAAGTGGCCTGATAAGAGGAGGACTACTGTAATAAGGGGTGGCCTTTAGTGGAAGTGGCCTGATAAGAGGAGGACTACTGTAATAAAGGGTGGCCTTTAGTGGAAGTGGCCTGATAAGAGGAGGACTACTGTAATGAGGGGTGGCCTTTAGTGGAAGTGGTCTGATAAGAGGAGGACTACTGTAATAAGGGGTGGCCTTTAGTGGAAGTGGCCTAATATTAGAGGGGTGGCCTCTCTTGAGGGAGACAATTTAGTAGTACTTTACTATCTTAGTGTATCTGAAATGTGGCCCGATAATAGGGGGTGGCCTTTGGTGGAAGTGGCCTAATATTAGAGGGGTGGCCTTTGGTGGAAGTGGCCTAATATTAGAGGGGTGGCCTCTCTTGAAGGAGACATTTTAGTAGTGCATCTGAAATCTGGCCTGAAGAGGGCAGAATTTGATGGGCAGCCTTATTAAAGGGGGTTACTATACCATGAAATGAATGAAAAATTGTTGAAATTGGTATGAAGGAAACAAAATAATGTATACTCAATAATGTGCTTGCTACTGAATTCTAGTTGATAGGGTTATGATGTTTAACGCCACTTTCAATATTACCGTTATTTTGTGGCAGTCAGTTTAATTGGTGGAGGAAACCGGAGTACGGTACCCGGAGTAAACCACCAACCTGCTTCAAGAAACTGAAAAACTTTATCACATATTGTTGTATTGACCACACCACGCCATGAGAGGGATTTGAACTCAACTTTACTGGTAATAGGCATGGATTACAGACACAATTAAGGACAGGGAATAATATTTACTACCATGTCATTATGACAAGAATTAAAGTCTTTAAAGAATGACTTTTTACCTTCAAAACTAGAATATCTTTGTCTTCTTTCTTAGAAAAATAAACTTGCTTACACTGTGAATTATTATCCATTACGATTGTCTACCAATATATCATCAACCTGTAAAATAAATATTGATTGATCCATTATTGCTCAACGTCAGGCAATATTTCAGCTATATTCAGGACGAGGAAATAATATATAAAAACTATATAAAAATGAAGGAAGGGATGGGTCTATAACCAAGGCCAAATGTACTCTTCATTGTGGCCTGGCTATAACAATTGTTTTCGTGGGGGAACTAGCTTTATTCAGGTACACATTCCTTGATATGGCATCACTGTCAATCACTCATAAAGATACTAAGTTCTCACAAATATATAGTTTTTTTCAATTCAAATATTTTATTGTAAATAATTTACAAAAGGACTGGACGACAGGCATATAGCCTATAATTAGTCCTCTCCCAAATACAAGATGGACATAAATATATAAATAGATATGAATTAAATAGACATTGCCTGCCATGCTTATATAATTAAGCAGTGATTCATACATGCATGAAGACAATTTTCTTTAAAATTAATTCCAATAAATAAATTAATTACATTATTAAATTATTCATATAAATAACAAAAATGAAATTAGGAGATTTAACATAGAAAAAAGAATATCCACATGGCAGGCAATAAACATATATGTAAAATTTTATAATAAGTTATTTTCAAAAAGTTTTTCTTGGTACAGTCCAGCATTTGGTATAAATTTACTTTAAATAATCAAATATAAGAAATTAAATTAAGAAACAGAAAGAAAACAGAAGAAAAAAATAATAATTATAATTAAATTGGAGCTCATAAACATGTCAGCCAGAAAGTAAAACAACGACAGTAAATGACACATCAGATTATTTCAAATCAAACAAATCTCCTTGTGCTACTTAAGAAATCATGGACTGCTAAAACTATTTCAGTATTTTCATCAATAGATAGCTCAGAAGAACCATTAAGGAGGATTTCAACACTCAAAATTTCATTAAATTTTCTTAAAGTTTTAAAAAGCTCAAATTTCTACCTAATAAATAAAGGACACATATAAAAATAGTGAAAATTATCCTCAGTGGCATCCCCACATTCACACTGCGAGCTGTCAGACAAGTGGCTGAGAAGAAGATGATGCTGAAGATTACTGGCTTCATTTGGAAGCTGGCAATAGATAATATTATTTTTACGTTCACCAATAGTAAAGTATGAGGGAGGTCTGTGTCTATTATCATTAATTTTCATTTTAAAAGCAGAGGGACTAGGGATATTCTGGATGTTGTCATCAAGTGAGTTCCACATATCAAGGACCTGAGGGAAGAAACTATTTTTGTAACTTTCAGTTCTACAACAGGGAACATTGAAATTTCTAGGATGTCTAAAATCAAAAGGGGGGTTAAGATTAGCAAAATATATAAATTCTTGTGCAATATAATCTGGTAAGTTACCACTTAATGCCTTGTGCATAAAATATAGTTTACTTTTGCTACGCCTATTTTCTAAAGAGTCCCACCCCAGTTCGTAATAAAGCTTCCACCTAGGAGTACCCCTTCTTAGCCCCGATACAATTCTAGCAGCATCATATTGGATAGACTCTATTAGGTTAGATTCTTCTTTTGTACAATTGTCCCATTTAAAATTACCCTTTGCTTTCTATCAGTAAGATAACTTTTGAACCATAGCAACAAATTTTCTAAGTTTGTATAGAAGACCTCTATGCCAAACATGGTCAAAAGCTTTTGACACATCACAAAAATTAAATCTTACATCTTTACCCTGGTCTAGGTTTTTTACTATAGTATCATATATAAGCAATTGATTTACAGTTGAGTCTTTATTTCGGAACCCAGATTGGTGATCAGACAAGATACTATTCTCAAAGAGGTAATTATGGAGGTGTTTGAAGATGATCTTTTCATGAATTTTACAAAAACAATTAGTAACCGAAATAGGAGGGTAGTTAGCAACATTATCACTTCCTCCTTTACCTTTATAAACAGCAGATATATTGGCAAGTTTCCAGTCACTGGGAACCAAACCTGAGTGTAGACTTTTAGTAAATAATATTGTGATTGGAGTTACGAATGACTGGAAAATGGATTTGAGAAATTTTGGTGGTAGCTTATCAGGTCCAGCAGGTTTAGTGACATTCAAGATTTGAAACTGGTCTATAACTTCTTGTTCAGTTATAATAATATCTGACAGCTCACAAGGTGACAGCAGAGGGATATCAGGAAGATCAGGTTCTTAGTATTTGTGCTATTAAATTTACAAACAGTTTTAGCAATTCTCCACCATTTACCAGGGGGTATGGTCTTGTCAACCAAAGAATTTTGTAATTTTATAATATAAGACTTTTTGGCCTCCCTAATCAGAACAATGACCTTGTTTCTAATTTCCCTAAATTTTGACCAGTCCACATCAAGATTCCTATTTTTTGCTTTTTTATGTATATGATTTCTCTTTCTCATAAAACATTTAATCTCAGGATTTATCCAAGGCTTGTTCTTGGGCCTAACCCATACAGTTTTACTTGGAATAAATGCATTCATTATATGATAAATTTCATCATTTATTATCTCATTAACTCTATTAGTATCATTAATGTTAGATAGCCTAGTATTCCAATCTATATCATTTAGATAAGATCTTATTTGCTCAAAATTACCATTGTCAAAATCCCAGATAGTTTTTTTATAAGATTTTTCCCGTAAAACAGAGAAATTAATCTCAATGATAGATGGACAATGGTCACTGCAAAAACTAGGGAGGACCAAACTATGTCTCAGGATGTCGAAATTATTCAATAAAATAGGGTCGAGAAGTGTAGAACTTGTAGGGGTGATGCGAGTGGGTTCATTGATGACATTAGAAATGCCATATCTCTCACATATTCTAGAAAATTTATGGTTATCACTTATAGAGAGTAGGTCTTCGTTTATGTAACCTAATAGTAGAACACTGCAATTAGTATCAATGCAGTTGTCAATCAGGGTTTCTAAATGATCCCAAGAATTAGCTCTGGCTTGGGGAGGTCTATAAAAACACATAATAATAATTTGTTTACGATTAGTTACAACTTCAATACAAATTGATTCTAATTCTGGGATTTCTAGATCAGAGCGACCTTTCGCAATTAGATTATCTCTTACGTAAATCAGGACCCCACCACCATTATCTGTCAATCTGTCTTTACAAAAAGGTTGAGGATTTTGAAAGTTCTCAATAGAAATGTCATCGTTACTGATATTATCATTTAGTTTTGTTTCACCCGTAGCAGGAAATTCCGAATATTAGCTCGGAAAATAGAATTCGGAGTATTCAGACGTTTCCGAATTAGAAAAAAATATTTTCGTGAAAAAAAACAGAGAATATTCAAAGACCTGTAATTGGAAAAAATCACAAAATGGGCTATCCATGATCATCAAACAAATGGACAAAACAAATACAGGTCTTCAAATAAGTACATATAATTGAAATATCAAATACACAGAATAAGACAATATAATACATCTACCTTACAAAACGGTCATCAATTGGCACATACAAAATAATAGGAAATAAATAATAAAAAAAAGATGTATAAATGAAATAAACTAAGGGGTAGCATACACATCATGAGACATACATTTGTATATGAAGTCTATGAAGAGTGCATGTAGAATAGAAAAAATAAGAAAAAGAAGAAACTAAAATACTGGGAGGCTTGGGCTGTAATTAGCTACATGTATGTGTAGTGATCATACATATTTACGTAATAAGAAAAATCACATGAACACACCAACTTGGCAATGAACGGATTCAATCCACACTTGGTGCAAAGTATGCATAAATAAATCCATTGAAATATTCCAAATACATGTAGGATATATTAAGCTCAATCCCATCTTGGACTCGGCCTCGATGATTTCCCACACTGTCTCCACCGAGACACAATATAAAAAATCATCGAGACCGAATCCCAAACAAAATTAATATTAAGCCATCAATGATAATCCCATATAGAGACAAGTAGATAAGAATCATCAGAACCGAACCCCATATGGGATCAATTATTAAGCCACTGCACAAATAAAAACTCCCGAGACCAAGGGCGGGTGCAATATGAATATTAAACCGGGCAAATAAACAGACTGGCTTAAACTATTTCGTCATTGGGATGCAGATTATCACTTACCAAATAGTGTGTTATGATTACGGTCATTTCAGGTGATTCCCATGTTTGGCTGTTTAGGGATTTTGAGTAACCAGCTAGTAACTATATATGTAGCTGCTTGTACATGTTGTTGTAGAAATTTTGAAAAAAAAAAAAATATATAGATCAAGATCAAAATTTATCTCTTTTCACAGTTGTATACGTTCATAAGTGTGAAACGTTTTGCATACACAGAATTAAGTATGTAATAAATAGAAGAACCGTCTCGGATTGTTTCCGGAAAAGGAGAGAGGAAAAAAAAAAAGAAAAAAAAGGAAGAGACGGGAAAAAATAAATAAATACACATATATTTATATCAAGATACAGAATTTTGGTCTAAGTGAGATTATAACGATATTGAGTATATAATAACAGTGAGATCGTTATAAGATACAAAAATGAAAATGTGTAGAAAATGAAAAGAAGCGGATACATACTAATTAAATGAAAGGAAGAAATTTATATTTGACATATACCTACAGTAGATATAGAGAACATAAATTATGTGAAGTAAAACAAACATTATGAGGGAATTAAATAGAACAACAACAAAAATGTATATATGGGAAAAAAATAGATATTAGTACAGACTGACAATGATAGCAAAACATATACCAGAGGCTCCCAGGAGCCTGTAATCGCTCACCTGGATCAAAGCTGCTTTCAATAACAACGCAACTGCACTGTGGTGGCCATCTTGGTGGGAGTGCGTGACTGCCGGACACAATTTTGGAAAAGGACCATCGAATGACTATTCCATCAAAGTTTGGTTCTAATTGAGCTACTGGTTCCAGACAATATGCCATTATATGGTTTTTATGTGAATTTCCCATAGGGTCCTATGTTAAACTAAGTTCAGCTATGCAGCCATCTTGGTCAGAGGGCAGGACCACCAGACACAATTTTGGAAGAGGACCATCCAATAAATATTTTATCAAAGTTTCCTTCCAATTGAGCGACTGGTTCCAGACAAGAAGATTTTTATGTGAATTCCCCATAGGGTCCTATGTTAAGCTAAGTTCGGCTGTGGGGGCCATCTTGGTCGAAGGGCCGAACCGCCAGTCACATTTTTGGAAGAGAAATATCCAATGACTATTTTATCAAGGTTTGGTTCCAATTGAGCTAATGGTTTCAGACAAGAAGATTTGTATGGGAATTTCCCATAGGGTCCTATGTTAAATTAAGTTCGGCTGTGGCGGCCATCTTGGTCGGAGGTCTGAAATGCCAGACATAATTTTGGAAGGGGACCACCCAAGGATCATTTCAGCAAAGTTTGGTTGAGACTGGCTCAGTAGTTTCAGAGAAGATGTTTTTTCAATTTCATCCCACCTTTTTTCTATTCTTAGCTTGGTGGCCATCTTGGTCAGAAGTCGGAATCACCGGACACAATTTTGGAAGGGGGCCATCCAAGGACCATTACACCAAAGTTTGTTCTAAATTGGCCCAGTGGTTTCTGAGGAGAAGATTAAAATGTGAAAAGTTTACGACGGACGACGACCACAGACGACGGACGAAATTAAACCTGATGGCAAAAGCTCACATGGCCTTTGGCAAGGTGAGCTAAAAAGGGCAATAACTCCAAGATGGGTAATCAGATTTTCTTCACAATTGTGGGGTAGGTAGATCTTGACATGCTGCACATTTTTGCAGTTTCAACTTATCATCTATCTCTAATAGTTGTTGAAATAAAGAATGAAAAGTATTAAAATTTTGAAAATTTGATGGAAAAAAGAGCAATAACTCCAAGATGGATAATTAGATTTTCTTCACAATTGCAGGGTAGGTAGATCTTGACATGCTGAACATTTTTGTAGTTTCAACTTATCATCTATCTCTTATAGTTTTTGAAATAAAAAACGAAAAGTATTAAAATTTTGAAAATTTGATGAAAAAAGGGCAATAACTCCATGATGGGTATTCAGATTTTCTTCTAAATTGCAGGGTTGGTAGATCTTATCATGCTGAACATGTTTGCTATTCAAACTTATCATCTATCTCTTATAGTTTTTGAAATAAAACATGTAAAGTATTACAATTTTGAAAATTTGTTGAAAAAAAGGGCAATAACTCCAAGATGGGTACTCAAATTTTCTTCAGAGTTGCAGGGTAGGTAGATCTTGATATGCTGAACATTATTGCAGTTTCAACTTATATAGGTTTTGAAATAAAGAACGAAAAGTATTAAAATTTTGAAAATTTGATGAAAAAACAGCAATAACTCCAAGATAGGTAATTAGATTTTCTTCATAATTGCAGGGTATGTAGATCTTGACATGCTGAACATTTTTGCAGTTTCAACTTATCATCTATCTCTTATAGTTTTTGAAATAAAAAGCGAAAAGTATTAAAATTTTGAAAATTTGATGAAAAAAGGGCAATAACTCCAAGATGGGTAATCAGATTTTCTTCACAATTGCAGGGTTGGTAGATCTTATCATGCTGAACATGTTTGCAGTTCAAACTTATCATCTATCTCTTATACATTGTAGTTTTTGAAATATAAAATGAAAAGTATTAAAATTTTGAAAATTTGATGAAAAAAAGGGCAATAACTCCAAGATGGGTAATCAGATTTTCTTCAAAATTTCAGGTTAGTTAGATCTTGCCGTGCTGATCATCTTTACCCCATGTCAGATTTCTGATATTATTAACGGTTTTTGAGTTATTACCAAAAACGTGCAATTTTACCATATGTTCTATGTTTAGTAACAGCAGCCATGTTGATTGGTGCACGGCTTCACCGGACACAATTTTGAAACTAGACACCCTAGTGATGATTCAGACAAAGTTTGGTTCCAATTGGTCTGGTATTTTCAGAAGAGAAGATTTTTGAAAAAGCTTACGACGTACGACGGACGGACGGACGGACGGACGACGGATGCCAAGTGATGGCAAAAGCTCACTTGGCCTTTGGCCAGGTGAGCTAATAACTGAGGCAAAAAATAATCAAACAAAATGAACAGAACTATAAACAGTAAAGCTAAATATACATAAATGAACAACAGAACTAGAAAGTAATGTAATAAACATAAACATAAACAGATAAGTAGATATGCTTTAATACGGTGTAGTACTATTCATACTTGCGGTTGGTAAGGGCGTAAAAGTAATATAATCGAGATTAGCAATTGGCGGATCGAAGGAATTGCGGTCGTGTTCAACTGACGGGTATTGTTACTTGACTTCACATAGGTATCTTTAGGTTTGTGAGGATTTGGCACGACAGTAATTTTAAGGAATTGTTGCAGATCAGTGTCATGCGATATATGGATGGTTCTATCTGAGAGAGATTTGACAAGAATCTTGCCGTCATGTGTCCAACAGTTTTTTACCTTTCGATCTCGTAGTAAGTCTCTGGGTTTTTTTAATAGGTTTGCACGCCTTTTTGTGAGAGCCTCATTTACATAGAGTCTATGTTCAAGAGGCTGTGATTGATTGTGCGTCTTGAGGTTTTTCTTGTTGCGGAAAACAAGGTCTCTATTGCGGTAGCTAATAAATCGGATGATTATGTCCCGAGGTCGGCTAGGTTTAGATTTAGAATCGGTGATTCTGAGCGGAGGTCCAACTCTATGAGTACGGCCAATATGCGAGTAATTTAGGGACTCTCCTGTATCTGCAAGGATAAGATTGTTTATGACATCTAGCACTAGATCATCAGTGTTTTCTTCACGACCTCTTTCCTTAATACCCGATAACTTGAGATTAGTTCTACGGGAATACTGTTCTTGGTCATCAAGTTTAATACTGAGGTGATCAATTTGTGTTTGTAGGGAGGAGAGCTCACGGGCCAGCTCAGTTTTCAGAGATACAGTTATGGCATGTCGCAGAGACTGATGTTTTAATATTACATTAACAGCTGACTCAACTTTATCGTTGTCCTTAGTTATGCTTTCTAATAACACATTTAGCTCACTCAGCTCCCCTCATACCTGTTAACCTCAGAGATTGTGTATGTGGGAGATCTCCCACATTCCAACTATTTAATGTGGGAGATTTTGCATGACGAACTTTTCACACTAAAATTTTTAGATTAAAGCAAACAAAATTCACTGTACAACTTTTATTGTTGTTGCTGAACAACATTACTTCAAACCACTTTGGTAGGACAATACAGCTTGTTTTGCTGATCTTAGAACAGAGTCATTTGGTTCGTACTCATAACACAACAAGTTTTGATTTTGCTTTGCACATAATAAAGAACAAAGTGTGTCATTGCTCAACTCAGATCTCATATCTGTCTGGATTTTTTTTAACATAGACAAATTCTCTCTGGGTCTGCATTTTTAAGATTGGTTGATTTCCTTGTTGAAGCAACTGCTTTTTTGTGTGAATCTCCATCAGCATGTCTTTTAATATCATATACACCACCATGGCTGACACTAAAATTTGTAGAACAAAGTTTGCAAAATGCCATATCATTCCCTAAAGAAGTAGGCTGTACCCAATCGTATAATTTTGTCCAGTCCTCCAAGAATTTGCAATAATGCAGACCTCGACATTAACGTTTGTCCGATACCAGTGAAAACTGACATTGGATAAGTAGATCTTGTATCATGGTTGTCTGATAGGACAAGTGAAAAAAATGACTGTCCTACCTTTTGGAGGTTATTTTCTATGATAAAAATGTGTTGCTTTGTCATTTTGACAGACACAAACTTCTTAAATAATTATTTTAATGTGTTTAAAAATATCAGTTTCTACTGAAGTACACTATCGCTAATTATAGCAGTGAACCAAGAGATATTCCGAATGTATTAATAAAATATTCCATTTCCGGTTTCTACATTATCACATTATCAAAGTACTGAAGTACTGTTTAGCCACATATGATCACAGGCACATGTATTATCTGGCTTTTACAAATGGAAGAACTATTTATAAATTGTTGTTACAAAATCGAAGTATATGTTTGTGTACATTATCAAAGTACTGAAGCACTGTTTAGCCACATATGATCACAGGCACATGTATTATCTGGCTTTTAAAAATGGAAGAACTATTTATAAATTGTTGTTATAAAATGGTAATTAAAAAAAATGACATACATGTATACTTGATCCGTATCTTTTCAGCGATTTGATTAAGCGACAACTGGCATTTAGTAATTATAATTCAATTCAAATTCAAATAGTTTATTGATAGTAAACCATACATTGGCGTGCATCAATGCAATACAATATAATTATAACACATATGCATATAATAAGTAAAAGATATGCATATAATAATGATATGAAGTATATTAAATTAAATTATTCACAGGGACCCGATGTCTAGGGTCAATGGGAAGCATCACCACCAACGGAAAAAACCACATTGCTGATAATTATTTTCTAGTTTTTGTATATTTTATTATATTTTTTCGGACAACTAAAAGATTGAGTCGGACAAGTACTTTTTTTAGATAGTTGTCTGAAGGGACAAGTTGAAAAATATGTTAATGTAGAGGCCTGTAATGTTTCTTTTTCTTTGAAGAAGGGGTGCTAGGTCCTGAATTCCAACGTCTCCTTGATTGTGACATAGTTGAACTGTTTTATTTTTAAAGTTTTTTTCGTATTTAAGTAAGTAATTGAACGATACTCGCCTTCAAATTTTCTTTTTCCACAACTTTGATTCGTGTAGTTATCCATTCGATATTGTAAACAACTTACATTATCGGCGTTTCTAGTAAAAACCGAGAGAATTCCGAGTAACAATCGGCTGATTCACGCAAACATTTTAATGACCCAGCTGGTAAAAACAACAAAAATGGCATCCAATTTTTCGATTTTAATCAAATTTATGGTCGCGGGAGATAATGTGGGAGAAGTTTTTCAAAACAGGAGTTTTTAGTCTCCCGCGCGGGAGGCACATTCTTTGCGGGAGGCCGAGCTCAAAAGCGGGAGTCTCCTGCGAAATGCGGGAGTGTTAACAGGTATGTCCCCTTCTTCGCTGCTGTACCCTCTCTTACGTTTATTATCTTCAGAGCGCTGTCTTTGTGAGGGGGGTTTATTCCTTCCCATAGTTTATGTAGTAAGTTGAAAAAGTATTAAGTATATGAAACTGTATCAATGAGAGTTTTTTTCCAAAGGTAAATATTGAACAAATGCAATTAGTAAATATACATACAGTACTCCTTTATAATCCAGGTAATGTAAACATGTATTGTGAGCAGTACTCACTCCAACCAAAACATGTATGGCACTCAAACTTGATATTAAAAAATATCAGAATCACAAGAAATGTCATTAAACATGTTGTCTACCCCAAGTTTCAGTAAAGTTAGTATGGTAGCATACTACAAACATAGCCAATTTAGACAGCTCGTCCAAACTACAACTTAACCTGTCGCCATCTTGTATTCTCCAGGTATGTTTATTAATTACCAAATTCATATTCCAAATAACATTTCATTAATGCAAAGTTTCTAAAATAACATTTCCTAAACACAAAGTTTCCAATAAATTTAGTATATGGTTTTAGTTTGACATCCAAAGTATGACTCCTTTTTCACAACATTTTATCCAAGCTATTAATATCCATTTTTTTATTACTCAATAATACATAATATCAGACAAGACAATACATGTAAAATGTTTTTGTATCCTCTAATTCCCATTAACACTTCTTTTAATCTTTACACCTTCTTTAATCCTGAGTGACATTAATCCTCAGACAATTAGATAAATAAATAACCACTTAAGATTTACCTTCATCAATTAAACAATTTCCCATCTATTATTAAATTCTTTGTCTATTATGTTAAAATATATATACAATGTAGAATAAACTGTATTTTTAATAATATACATTTATATTATAGCTCACATAAAAATGTAAAGATTCTGATTGGATAACAAGCTGCATACATCAAGCTATGTATACGTCTGTAACCGTATACATAAGACATATTTCTATCCCGTCGAGGAGCCCCTGCATATTTCAGTCTCCCAAAAACGATAACATGGACGACAAAAATTTCCGCTTCACTGAATCAATAGCATAATATGGAAAAATACATGTATTTTTACCAAATTAAATGTTGTTTTTATACTCAAAACGGCTTTATGAACAAAAAAATATTACAACATATAATTCCGTCACAAATACCTGATCGATTCAGCAAAGTCCTATGTTCCACGGCTGTACCACAACGTGATGAACATCATAATAAACAAAACGTTTCAAGAGCAATGACGTGATAAACATTTTGACGTCATTGAAGAAAGCATGTCAGAGGTACAGAAAGGGACATCTAGAAATACGAAAAATGAAAATAAAAGAAGCAAATATATTCAATACAGTTGGGTTTTGTATTTAAAAAAAAACCAATGGTTAAATCCGTAATAAAAATGTATATCTGTTATTCTGCTATCAAACAGGGTATATAATGTGACATTCCCAGCTTATAAAAATATGATGATGATGATATATAGAACTCTATAACGTCACAAGTCGAAAGAATGTAGTATTTTAGAAACGGTATATCGTTAAGACATTATAATTTTAGGATTATAGAAAACCAAGTTCTGTTTTTAACTGATATTTAATTTGAATTACAAAGCATAAAAGTCATGCAAACATTTTCTCTTTCTCTTCGATAAAAATTTATGTATCGAAAATTCCAAATTAGTTTGGCGTTTCCATACGGCACTGGTATCATTTTTTGTTTTTGTTTTGTTTTGGTTTTTTTTTCTTTTCTTCCTTAAATATGAAGATGTGAGCTATAATATAATAGTTATTCTGGTCATAGACAGGGTCCGTCTAAGACCGGTATAACATATAGTATTCTGAAACATCCCAAATGTATGGGTTATAGGTCAACCAGGTAAACGACTGTTGACTGCCACTGCAAAAGTATTAAGATTTGGGTTGGAAATTTTTTTTTAGTCTTTTGTAGTGGCTACAATACGGCTACTCTTTTTAGTCTTTTGTAGTGGCTACAATACGGCTACTCTTTTTAGTCTTTTGTAGTGGCTACAATATGGCTATTCTTTTTAGTCTTTTGTAGTGGCTACAATACGGCTATTCTTTTAAGTCTTTTGTAGTGGCTACAATATGGCTACTCTTTTTAGTCTTTTGTAGTGGCTACAATACAGCTAATCTTTTTAGTCTTTTGTAGTGGCTACAATACGGCTATTCTTTTTAGTCTTTTGTAGTGGCTACAATACGGCTACTCTTTTTAGTCTTTTGTAGTGGCTACAATACGGCTACTTTTTTAGTCTTTTGTAGTGGCTACAATACGGCTAATCTTTTTAGTCTTTTGTAGTGGCTACAATACGGCTATTCTTTTTAGTCTTTTGTAGTGGCTACAATACAGCTAATCTTTTTAGTCTTTTGTAGTGGCTACAATACGGCTACTCTTTTTAAAAGTCTACAAAAGACGTCTTTAACATGCAGGGAGCGTGGCACTCACCAATCACGTAACCAACTATGGACCAGGGTCAGGCTTTCAGTATTAGTATTAAGCCAGACAACCCCCATTGAGAGGGCTTCCCACCATCGGCCCCTCCAGGGACATGCCGAGCAGTTCGGTGGGTTTGAAAACTGGGAATCTTCACCAAAATTGGTGACGGTAAACTAAATGTTATCAGAAAGTAATCATGATTACAGGGTCAAAAGCAATACAATTGATTAAATTATGATTACTTGTTATCTAAAAATAGCTGATTACAAATTACATTCGATTACAAGAAAAAAATGTAATTGATTAGGAATACAGATTATTATTAGCCTGTCTGGGTTATCATTATCACCTTCAATTACCCAAAGTCTATATCACCTTTAATATCAATGAAAACATTATACAGAGAAAAAAATGTGTAAATTGTTTGATATTTTTGTCAACTATGAAAGAGAAAGTACAAAGGCAGAAGAATTCGGTCTATCACCGACACTGGCACTGGGAGTGGTAATCTCGTTGAGATTAGGATTCCGAAGAAATTTTCTGTCTGTATCTTTCGAATTCATAATTAGGATGAAAATACAGACAGAAAATTTATTCGGAATGCTAATCTCAACGAGGTTATGAGAACGGGAGTAATCAGCTTTGTTACTTCCTAGACTATATCATGAAGTGACTAATCAGGAAATATTTAAAGCAATTAATAAATTAAAAAATGGGAAGGCCAGTGGTCTGGACCTGGTACTAAATGAAATGTTGAAAGCTGGGCAAACAACCCTAATAGGCTATCTTAATAAACTTTTTAATTTAATCTTTACCCATAGTACTTATCCAAAGCTATGGTGTGAAGGGTACATTATTCCTATACATAAATCTGGAGATATTCATAACCCCGAAAATTATAGAGGTATAGCTATAAATTCATGCGTTGGTAAGCTATTTAATATAGTCTTAAATACAAGGCTTGCTGATAATTTAACTAGGAGAGATATATTGACCGACTGCCAGGCTGGCTTTAGAAGCAAGTCCAGGACAACAGATCACATGTTTATTCTTAAATGTTTAGTAGATAAGTATACTAACAACAAGGGTAACAAATTTTATGCATGTTTTGTTGACTTTAAACGGGCTTTTGATACTGTGATATATCCAGGTATGCTTATCAAAATGCTCAAGTCAGACATTGGGGGAAATTTTTATCATCTTATTAAACATATGTATACACTAAATAAATTGAGAGCAAAAGTTGATAACAAACTAGGCCAATGTTTCAACTTCCATATTGGGGTTAGGCAAGGGGATGTTTTGAGACCTTCCCTTTTCAATTTATTTATAAATGATTTACCAAATTGTTTGCAAAACTGCCCCGAAAGTGTATCACTCTGCACTGATCGCATTGACTGCCTCTTGTATGCAGATGATGTTATTATTTTTTCCAATTCTGCTAATGGACTTCAGGACCATCTGAATGCATTAGTATCTTATTGTGATACATGGTGCTTAAATGTTAATTTAAAGAAAACTAAAGTTTTAATATTTAATAAGAGTGGTCGTCATATAAAAGAACCATTCTATTTTAATAATGAAGTAATTGAATCTGTTAACAAGTATAAATATCTTGGTGTTATATTCCAGTCAAGTGGCTTGTTTAATAATGCAAAAGAAGAGCTTTATAATAAATCTTTAAAAGCATCATACAAATTAAGTAGATGTTTGTCTGGTTCAGCTGTATCAAAAAGTATCAAAACAAATCTACATTTGTTTGACCATACCATAAAACCTATTATTTTGTATGGTTCAGAGATATGGGGAATGTTTAAAACTAACTCCTGCAAAAAGGATGCTATAAATATTTCAGAAATAGTATATCAAAATAATGTGGATGATAAAATAAACTTGAAGTTTTGCAAATTTACTTTAGGTGTAAACAGTAAGAGTTAAAATTTTGCAGTTCTTTCTGAACTAGGAAGATTCCCTATATATTTTAATATTGTTTTATTAATGATCAGTTATCTACATCGATTACATCATTGCAGCTCAAATTTATTGAAAGAAGCTTTTCCATGTAACAAGAATTTGCATGAAAACAATATTCCAACTTGGTACTCCTCTGTGATTTTTCTGCTTAATAAACTTGATTTAAAAGAAATTTATTGCAGTGACTATTCTATAAATAAAAAAATCGAGAAAGCATCAGAGATGTAACAGCCGAGTTGCAAGTCAAAATCATTTGGTCTTGTGATCATAAATATATATGGTTTAGGGGTGGGGATTTCAACCATTAAAAAGTTCACTTCAGGTAGGGGGTGGGGTATGACCCTGGGGCCTAAACTATAAGGCATTTAATTTGCCTAAGTCACCCTGATCATAAATATATATGGTTTAGGGGTGGGGATCTCAACCATTAAAAAGTTCACTTCAGGTAGGGGGTGGGGTATGACCCTGGGGCCTAAGCTATAAGGCATTTAATTTGCCTAAGTCACCCTGATCATAAATATATATGGTTTAGGGGTGGGGATCTCAACCATTAAAAAGTTCACTTCAGGTAGGGGGTGGGGTATGACCCTGGG
>MJUT01039115.1:639807-655337 GCA_002080005.1 Gigantidas platifrons
GTCTCCGTATTACTACTATACATTGTACGTACAATTGTACTCGGCGTTTCGATAGTCTAAATTTTAAATTTGATCCCTAGAATCTTTTGTCCCGTAAAATTTCAGTGGTTCAGTTTTAATTTTATATAAGGATTAAGTCTAGGCTCTGGAACGGCACTATGTTATACTATAAACAGGGGCAATGCCGTCTTGGAAATATTATAATATATAATTTTTATTGTCATATAAGCAAACATAAAGCTTGTGACAAAATAACAAACAAATAAACATAGTAATGAAATACATAACAAATCAATGATCTGGTTTGTTAGTCTGAGGGTCCCCTGTCCTCAGTTCCACTGAACTCTTCAAAAAAGGAGCCAAGACTCTGACCTGTCGAAAATCTGTTCTCTGCTTCTGCCTCATAATGGCCACCATCAACTTGTTGATTGTTATGCCATGTCGAAAGCGTGCGCAGTTCCAAATTTATGTTGGGTTCAGAATGCATTTCATTTTGTAAATTTCAGAATTTGTAGAGTCAAAATCGGATAAAAAAATATTTCTGATATTTGTATTTCTTTGGCAATGGAAAAAGAAATGAAATTCATCATCAATACTGTTACTTTTGCAAATATTACAAATTCTAAGATTTCGGGGTACTTTTTTTATATCTACCCAATTCGACTTCTAAATTGTGATCACAAATTCTAAATAATTATTATCTGCAAAGTGCTTAACAATGACTGGCCATAAGAATGATATTTCAACATGTTTTGCTGTGTTTATATAGTTTCATAAACTCGGACTAAAGTATGCCTTCTCCCGGACAAATACATTCAGGTCGGAATACTGCACTTTTTCTCCAAATATGAATTCGCTTGTCATTTCCGAATACAATCTTAATCTCGTCCGAAAATATTATCCTTTTCCTCTCTTCAGCGGACACACAGCTCGTATTCTTTTGTTTCTTCACGAATTCGTGTTTTTCCCCTGCACACTCATTTACGACCCTGGCTTCGAATATACCTCCACACTGTTTCTTAGACACGTTTTTATTAAATTTGGTTGTAATATCAGACAATGAAACTTTCTTATCTGCCTTCAAAGTGCGTAGCCATGATCGTATGGTAGTTGGATTTACAACTACCTATGCAATCAATGCCTATCACCACTGCTGTTGTGAGTTCGAATCTCTATCAGGGCGAGGTGTACAACATTATGTGATAAAGTTTGTCAATGACTTGCGACATGTCGGTGGTTTTCTCCGGGACCTCCGGTTTCCTCGATCCATAAAAAAAAACTGACCGCCACGATATAACTGAAATATTGTTGAAAGTGGCGTTAAACACCATCAAACAAACAAACAAACATCAAACTGCTGTGAATTTTTCGGCCATGACGAGCGTCCAAACTTTTCCTTCTTCCCGATTGTTTGGCATTTTCTGTGCAGCCACAAATAGCATACCTTTTTTAAAATTTGTAAATTGTTGCTTTGGATTTGTTCACCATATTTTAGCATGCAGCGTCTTTTTACATAAAGGTGGTCATACGAACGGTTATGTCTATAGATATTTGTCCGTTCGGATGACCACCTTTATGTAAAAAGACGCGGATAAAAATTATGTCTATAGATATTTGTCCGTTCGGATGACCACCTGTTTAGTTTTATGTGATGGTGGTACCCTTTGCTTTACTTGTCATTCACATATATCATGTTGTAGAACATCCTAGAGGCATTTATTTTGTCATTCATAAGACATTGTCTTTTCATTCATTTCTATGGCCACATCCATTCTGGGTACAGTGATACTCTGGATTCATCGGTCCAATGACTGGAAGTTCCTATCCCGGTAACAGACGGTAAAGAAAGAAACATATAAAACACTCTTTAAGTTGACAAGGAATATTAAGGGGTATGAATGCGTGTCCTCACTACCTGGGCTTGATCCTGCACGCTGGCGTTTGTACGGACGATCCTTATAAGCTGGAGTCATCATTATGTCTCTATAACCCACTCTGTTTTGTTCATTTACTTCAATATTTTCCGGTTATTTAAAGTTCTCCATTGATAAAAAGTTTATCACATACATGGAGACTGTTTTTCTTTCTCGTTTTGCTTGTTTCATAACGGGAAAGAGTTTTCGACGACGAGCTTCGATTACTGCTGGAAATTGTTCATTTATCCCAAATTGTTTTCCTTTTAGATGGTAAGCATTGTGGAGGACGCACTCGAAGTCGCATCGAAAGATAAACCGTGCCACAATAGGTCTAACCCCATTTCTTCCCACTTTCCCAAATCGGTGAACATTGCCAGATTTAATGTGGTGTTCAATAGGAAGTTCCTCGTAGATAAAGCTTCTCAATTTCACTTCACAATCTTCATTTCTGGTGTAGCCTAAACCGGTAAAGATAAGATTGTTCTTCATAGACCAACACTGAAGGTCTAACATTGTGGATTTCAGTTTTTGTATACATGTTCATTTTCCGCCTTAATTTTACAGATCTCAGATTTTGTTTCAGTTTCTAAGAGGGTATTTTTTTGTGAAATATTGTCATTTTTTTTTTTGGCATTCTTTACGACACTTGTTGACTTCATCAAAGACATTACTGATACCTTCAATATTATTTTCAATTTCAGTGGGTTTTTTTTTCTTTTTACATTTCCAAAGTCTTGCATCCATCAATTTTATTAACATTTTTTTTCATTTTTTTGCATTCTTGTGTCCATATGATAGTTACAGTTTTTAGAATCACATTTAGTAATTCGAACGACTCATCTTCTTTTAAATTGATCAACTACTTTCCGCTAGGAGTTTTGTGGTTTTTTAAACAACATTTTCGTTAAAAGTAAAGTAAATAGTAACACAATGCCAAGTTCAAAGGACAAATCATACGTCTTACATCATATAAATATCATTAGCATAAAGTCCAACGTCCAATGATTTCGTCAACTAGATTGAGTGTTTTGCAATTATAAATGATATGATCAGATAACCTAGTGTCAGCGATGTTCAAATTGTGTGGTGTAATGCGTCACCTTTTAACAAAAACACCGCCCTTTAAAACGGGATATATAACATCTCGAGACTGATAACATTTTTATCTGAATGTTCCAACATTAATAAGTATGTCCTTATTATAGGAAAACATGAATTACGTGTATCTTTGGACAAATACACAACATGCGATTATTGATTTTTCTGTCCCGTATATGAAATACACAGCACGGGCAATAGGTGAGAGACGTCGTCTGCTGTGCACAATGTAAATAGACAGCACATTGGCGAGAGAGATTATTGATTTTCTGTCACCGCACTTCTCCCATGAAGCCTTGGAAGTACCTTGTTAACCAATCAAAATTCTGCTTGCCACGAGAACATCAGATAAAGTTACTAAATTACATATACTTTATTGCAAATTACACCCTTCAGGGTCAAGCAAAAACAACTTAGAACAATTTAACATACATACAACATCATATATTGAATTATTTCAACAAGTAAAAAGATGATTCTCTGACCGGCATGGACCCTATATCAATGCTACAGATTGTTTCAGTAAGGTATAAACTACCGGTAAAAGGGTTGAGTTTGGGTAAAGGAGGAAATTAACTTTCTGAAATGAGGTAAAATGTTCGAAGTCTGGGAAGTCTAACTTTATGGTTTCTAATAATTCTTTTCTTTTTTGTTCGTTTAATTTACAGTTTAAGAGAAAGTGACACTCATCTTCAACAACTTTACAAATGTTACATAATCTTTGTTGACGGGGAATATTTTTATAACGACCAGCTTCTATTAGTAAACAATGATCACTAAAAAAAAATTGTAAAAATTTGTCTATTTTTAAAACTTGTTAATTCGGATAAATATTTTCCAAGGCTAGATTTTAGTATACTTCATGTATGTAAAAAATAATTTTGATTTGTCAGAGTATGATGAAAGTTTTCTTGAAATTTATTTCTATACTTTTCTGTAGCGATTATGCTTAACTGTGTTTTTATGGAATATTTTACCTTTTCAAATGAATTATCTATATTCGAGTAGTTTTCAATATTCAAATCAAACTCTTTAAATACTTGTGCATATTTCAAATTTACCCCCCGCCCCCCTCCTAACCAAATAAATAAAATCACTCACGCATCTGTAGCTATATTATGAATAACACCTCCATTTTTCAATAACCAAGAAACAATTTATATGCGTCATTTTCAACAAATTAATCGGAGCAAAATTAGCGTGTTACATCGTGAAGGGGACACCACTTCCTTCTTTTTTTTAAATAATATGGTTACTGCTGAGTCACGACGAACTATTTATTTGACCTTGGTTTTTACAATAGAATTTAAAGATATAACCTACCGAACATGGCCTAAAATAATAAGTATAAGAATTACTTAAGATCTACTATGAGCACTTTGCGGTTGTGAAATCTTGCCATTCTGTCCATAGTGCGAAAATTGACAGATGAAATAGTTTTTCATTGAATAATTTGCCAACAAAAAACAACAGGCATTTGACCGATGGACCTTAATTTCCCCGTGTTTGCCAGTGGGGGTACGTATTTTCAGGGCTAGTAATGATGTAGAACCTCTATTTGTGGATCCTGGGTCCACATGATATTTTTTCTAGTATTCGTGTGGACCCAGGATCCACAAATAGAGACCCTACATCGCTACTAGCCCTGAAAATACGTACCCCCGTGGCAAACACGGGGAAATTAAGGTCCATCGGTCAAATGCCTGTGCAAAAAACCACAGAATTCACACAAGACAATATGTTCTCTAAGGTTTGTGGTTGGGGTCTGATGTATGAACGGACTTCTTTGTTGTGAGATCAGATTAGGAGAGTCAGAGCTACCAACTCAGAAGCCCCCATAACAGTCAGTTATCTGAAAGTTTCGAAATACATGTATACCGGTATGAGATTTAAAAAGTTGAAATTTCGTGATCTAAAAAGTCAAAATTTCAAGATATCACAAGTCGAAAAATCGAAATTTATAAAGTCGAAATGTTGAAATATAAAAGTCGAAACTTCGAGATTACTTACATCAATTACATGCAAGGTCATGGAACATATAGTGCATAGTAGCAAAATGGGATACTTTGACAGAAATAAAATTCTAACTAATGCTCAACATGGATTCCACAAAAACAGATTATACGAATCCCATGCAACTCATTGTAACCATCCATGATATAGCATCAAAATTGGAATGAAATTCGCAAGTCGATATCATCCTTCTAGACTTTGCAAAGGCATTGGACAAAGTTCCACATCACCGACTTCTACACAAGTTAGAATACTATGGCGTCAAACCCAAAACCAACAGATGGATTCGCTCCTTCCTAGAGAACAGAAAGCAGAGCATTATATTTGAAGGGATTGTCTCCAAACAAGTTCCAGTACTCTCTGGTGTACCCCAGGGCACAGTTCTTTGACTTCTACTATTCCTGGCCTACACCAACGACATGCCAAGAACAGCAACTTAATCAGAGATCAAATTATTTGCAGATGACAGCCTTCTTTTTCGTACCATTAACAACCAGCATGACAGTGACCTATTGCAGAGAGACCTTACTACTTTAGAAGACTGGGAAAACAAATGACAGATGAGTCAACCAAAAAAAATGCATTGTCATTAGAATAGTACCGAAAACCAAACAGGTGAGACAAACAAGCTACAAACTGCATGGACATATTCTGGACTATGTGGAATCCAGCAAATACTTAGGCGTAACCATCAACAACAACTTGTCATGGGATAGACACATAGACAACATCGTTGGCAAATGAAACAAAATACTAGGATTTACCCTCCGAAACCTTAAAGACTGCACAAAACCTGTAAAGTCAGCAGCATAGGCAGCAATGGTTAGACCAACAGTGGAACATGCATGCACGGTTTGGGATCCATCAAACCAAAAACAAACAAAAAAAGATCAAAGCCATCATAATTATGTAGAACAGGTACAGAAAAGAGCAGCGAGATGCATGGACAATAATTAATATAGAAAGGATAAAAGGGACAAGCCACGAAATTGCGTGTTATTGTGCGTAAAGTCTTTAAAAGCTTGTATTCTTCATGTAATAAAAAAAAAACTGTGGAAAAGGATGTATTATTACACGAGAAAACGCGGCAACCATTTCTATCAATGTTTTATGCAATTCTATATTATATTGATACATAAATTTGTAGTCTCGAGGTCGTTCAAAATTCGATTTTGCTCGGACCTTTCGGACTATCGACCCTTCGGACTATTGACCCTACGGACTATTGACCCTTCGGACCATTGACCCTTCGGACTAATGAACTGACACCAGACCGAACACCAGGCTGTGTCACAAATATGGTAAATTCATTAAAATGGGAAATCCTTGAAGATCGAAGGAAATCAGCAAGACTGCATGCTATTTAAGATCCAGCATGAACTTATCGACAAAGACCGGTAACAATACCTAACGCCAAATGACAGCCGTACCAGGGGTAAAAACCGCTTCTATCAAGAAAGACCAAAGACGGATACATACAGACAATCCTTCTTCCCTAAGACCATCAGAGACTGGAATCAACTTCCAGCTACTACAACATCGGTAGTCACAGTTGAAGGATTCTGAGCTGCCCTAAAGTTAAGCTCTGGAAATACACTGAAAAACAATAGCGTGTATATTGTAAATTGTCACAGTTTTATATGTAAACAAGGAGTTAATATACGTCCTTGATGTAAATAATATAGAGAAAACTTGCTGTGTTGCCCGACACTGCCCAAAGTTTTCAAGCGGAACCAATTGCATTCGTTTAACGAATCCGGTTCCTTACATACAAGGATTCATATAGTATATATAGTATATAAATCCTTGTTACATAGAAGAAGAAAATGTAACTAAAACGTTGTACGTCCTATGGTTCGTGAATGGTGTTCATATTCGATTAATTTATTGTCTGACACTCTAAGAAGAGTTTGAAGATACCAAAGGGGTAATCAGAATCCATATATTGAAAAAGAACAGACAGCACAATGGCTAACAGAAAAAGTACAAAATAACAAACAACGATGGGAACAACGCCGTGCATTAACCGGATTTTGGTCGTGATACCGATCCGTCTAAATATTAGTATCCGTTGTTTACAGGAAGTGGTTTTTTGCGAAGAAAACATCACATCATTTTATAAGTGATTGATATTGTATTTGTTAAACCTTTACCATTTCTAAGCAAATAGTTTTTCAGTTTGAAGACATGTAAAAAGTAATTACTAAGAGCAGGTGCGACCTGAGAAGCGAGCGCTTGATAGGCTAGTCATAGCGTCATAAGTAGTATATATATACCATGGATCTTACGAATTAACATATTTAAACCAACGAATCCGAAGGATGAGTTGGTTTAAGTAAGTTCATGAGTAAGATCCATAGTATATATGGTTTGTAAGTATTATATATACAATGGATCTTACGAATTAATTTATTTAAACCACAGGAGTCGGAAGTTCTATCAATAATAAGGCATAGAGAGGCACCTACCGAAGATCGCTGGGCAATAAGGCATAGAGGGGCACCTCTATGCCTTATTATTGATAGAACTTCCGACTCCTGTGTTTAAACCAACGCATCCGAAGGACGAGTTGGTTTAAATAAGTTCATTCGTAAGATCCATGGTATATAGTATACATGTGTATGGTTTGTAACAGAAATCTATATTGGGTGTTTTTGTCGAGGTCAGCATTAACCATGGAATAACATGTAGATCTTTATATTAAACCATGACGTAAGCTCCTCCCACTTCCATAGAAACTTAACTATTATTCTCATGTGACATCAAAATCATGGAATAACATCAAGATCTTCATGTTAAACCATGGCATGGTTTGTAAATTAAAAGTTCTCTATTTTTAAGTTGATTACCGCATAAAAACATCAAAGGAAAAATGTGTATTTATGTTGCAACAGAAATTTCACGATTGACAAAAGGGTGTTCTCTTCGACGTCCGCGTTAACCATGGAATAACATGTAGATCTTTATATTAAACCATGACTTAAGCTCCTCCCACTTCCATAGAAACTTCACTATTATTCTCATGTGATGTCATAATCATGGAATAACATCAAGATCTTCATGTTAGACCATGGTTTGTAAAAGTTCACTATTTTTAAGTTGATTACTGCATAAAAACATCAAAGGAAAAATGCATATTTATGTTACAACTTAATATAACTTGTAAACGTTTCGTTTATATAATACATGTATATCAAATACAATGTTATGTTATTGTAATATCAACGATTTATATATACATCCTTGGTAATATGTAGACAATGAATGTTTCCAAAATTTCTCTTAACAAGAAAAAAAAAACAAAAAAAAACAGCTCTATTCGGGAGAAGAAGTCGTCCTGTGAAGGTTGACTTCGCTCTATCATTTGTCAAAAGCGAAGTTTAATTCACCTTGTAATTTTGAATAGTCTTCTTAATACCTTATGCAGGCCACACATTTTTGCCTTGTGTCATTTATGAAAATGTTGATATCGTGTTAATGGATATCTATTGTATTCATTAAGTATTTTGAAAACGATCAGATCAAGTGGAGAGAACGGATATATAGTTCCTGCGTAAGGAATTAAATGAGTGATTCGGTCTTTCAGTGATTTAAAAAAAAATATTCAGAGGTTGGCAATTAAAGAAATTGTCCGTATAATTGGTCGGCACTTTACAATTTGCCGATATTATTATTCAGGTCGGCAGGTCAGCACCTTTATAATTGCCAATATATTTTTTATTCAGGTCGGCACTAAAATATGCCGATATTTCACTACAGGTCGGCACTTTTGACAATTCTTATAATCCATTGATATTTATTAATTAAAGGAAAAAACAAACCAAGCGCATTTCAATACCAAGGGAAATCAACAGATAAAGACAAAACAAAAGTGCCGACTGCCGACCTTAAAATAGGTAGACGCCAAAACAAAAGTGCCGACCTTAAAATAGGTAGACATCGAAACAAAAGTGCCAACTGCCAACCTTAAAATAGGTAGACACCAAAACAAAAGTGCCAACTGCCAATCTTAAAATAAGTAGACATTGTCACAAAAGTGCCAACTGCCGACCTTATAATAGGTAGACATCGAAACCAAGGGAAATCAACAGATAAAGACAAAACAAAAGTGCCGACCTTAAAGGCATACAGTAGCTCAAATTGATTTTTTTTTATATTAAAAGTTGCCAATATTCGATGTTTTATACTAATTGCAGTTGAAATTTTTCATTATATTGTTATAAACGTAAAGCTTGATATGTGTCATTAATTTTATAAAGATAATGTAATATCTGACATTTAAGGAATTGGGGTTAAATTTCTAAAATATGTAAGTCTTAGATGGTAATAATGCACTAAGACACCTTTGGCTAGTTATTTTATCGATTATTATTAATTCCGGTCAGTATTATTTTAGAAATTACTTAAATCATTGTTGAATACTGTATTATGAATCATAATTAATAAGTGTCAATTGCGGTAAAATTCAACTCATAATGTTTAGGCACCTCGATCACGTTTTCACGTATTTAAATTGATTTCATATGTTCAGGGATTAAGAGCTTGTAAAACATAAGTTCAGTTACCTATTCATTAATTTTAACGGTTCCATCACACTGTTATTGGTGTGTTTTTGCAGGAATCCCATAGTGACAGGTGCTTGTTCATTTAAAAGGAGATCGCCATTTTATCGAATGGTTACTTCTGGTTTACTGTACTTTGATAGTCACTTGAATAAGAATTTAGATTCAAGTAAATTGTTATTATAAATTAATGGCTGGCCTTCCATTTTCATAATTATGTTTTTGAATATTGAAATATACATGTAATAAGTATTTTTATTAAGTGCTGCTTAGGGACTATTTTCTGTTAAAATGACGTCACACAGAAACGCTATAGTTAGGTTCTGTGATAGCGAATTTTATCGTTTTATTATAAACTTTCACTATTTCATTGAAGTAACGACAAACTTTCACTTATTTATAAAACTACATGCATATTCTATGTCGTGAGCCAGGAATATAGTTGTTAGTAAGAAGTAATAAGCGATTTCCAGTTCTGTGAGCCGCGCAATGGTTTTGCCAGAGGGTATAAATACAGCGTCGATTTGACGTTTTGGCATCTCGAATCTGACTGTCGTCAAGGACGCAACACATCGATAAACCATTTAACTGAGTCTATAGCTAATTTACAAGGTACAAGATACATTTTGATACAGAGTTAACGGTTTTCTGAGCCAAACATATTAATTACTCCATTATGTATATATTAATTCATATTTTTAAATGAGACAACTTGAGTTAAAGTCGATACCAGGGAGCTGATATTCTTATAAATATTTACCATTATAGTAGCAAGACGGCGCCATTTTTATCTTGCTAACTAGGAACCAGTTCAATGTTTACTACAAATTTCCAGCCTTTGTTGAGAGTTTCGTTATTGAATATGAATTTAAGATACGATATATTCCACCACTTTAACAACCTTATACAGAATTTTATTATATAGCAGCCATTATGTCCTTAACATTAAAGCGAGAACAATGTTAAATTACAATCTATCTAGTAGGGGTTCAGAAGGCCAGCATCTATCAGGGTTATTATTTTTGTATTAAGTATAGTTATTTTTGGCAATGTCCTAAAGTCCAAGAATTTTGGCAACAAGTAGAAAGATGGTTGGAAGAGATATTTGAAATACCCATTGGATTAAATATAGAGAATACAATATTCAATACAAATACGGCTGAATTTCCATACGAGATTATCAACTTTGTATTACTTTTTGCAAAACACTTTGTTCATTGCTGTAAATGGTCCAATCATTTGCCAACCACTGAACTTTTAAAGGCTAAACTAAAAAGTAGAGAAAAAGTCGAAAAATATACAGTATTATTTACAGGAGATTTTATTAAACATGAAGAAAAATGGTCAATGTTATTGAATAATATATGCTGAATATTACGTGTCGGGATCTATGTCACATGCCGTATCAACACAAGAACCCTATATTGCGCCAAGGGCCACCGGCCAGGGGGTATGTGGGTCCAGGGTTGGTACGACATCTAATTGGGATTTCGACATGTGATGTTCAGTATATTATATATATTTTTTTTTTATAAGGTTATCTTATAATTTGCCATTATATTTTGTCTTGTTGTGTAATTGTTCAGTATTGTCTGTATTGTCTGTAAAAAATGAAAATGACAAAAAAAAAAAAGTATAGTTATTTTTACTCTGGATTGAATTATATAAATGGAATGCAGAATCTGGACATAATAAATATATTTTCATGTATACGCTTGATTGTATATACTGCTGGAACTGGACAACTACACAACAAAACAAGACCACAGAGGAACACCTTATAAACTTATCACACGATAAAAAATACACTTAGACTACGCTACCCCGTCGATAACAATATCATACGTAAATAGCCTAGAACGAAGGAAATACGTCGCTGTTTGATTTTCTTGCTTCCAGTAAAACATTCAATGTATACCTGCATATCATTATTGTATTGTTCATATATTCCGTGACCTACAAAGTGAACCTATTCGGTAAAGCGTTTGCGCATGTGCAAAATTATTTGTGGAAGGAAAAGCACATGTATGACACTAACAAAAATATTGACGGATTCTACACGAAAACAACACAAATATGAGGATTTAGCAAGCTTCGTGTAAAAATTAAAAAAAAATTGCTATACCGACCTACTCCATTTTTCAACACGTATACGGTAAGAATAATTTAGTATATTTTTACAGCCGAATCATATTTTGACAGTAGAATTGCATCGTCGTTTTTTATATTATTCTTGGGGTTTTTTTCAGGAAGAAACGCTAGGTGATATCTCTTTTAAATTAGAGACTAAAATAATGAACTTCATGACTGTTTTTTTTTTCGAAAAAAATATAATCAAGACAACTCAAGTGTTATCAATACTATGCAATACAATTTGTTTACAATTTTTCCATTATCAGGCCCCTTTGCAGAGTTTGGGTTTGTTTTTATTGATTACGTATTTCAGATTTTAAGTGTCATTCTTACTAAATACCATTATATAATAGTAACTGATTACCCCAGATCCAATTTCCAGATTAGTTTTTCCATTACCATACAATCTAGTATTACCATACTTGGTTCACACTTTGATCGTGGAGGGGTACATGTCAGCCAGACACATATCACCTGACCCTAACCTCATTTTCATTGGCTACTGACTTTGTTAAATTAATGTGAAGTTTTTGTTATAAGGTCAGTTTCTCCATAATGCCATACGAACTTAGTTCGCCATATTTGGGCCACACATTGATGATGGAGGGTACATACATGTATGTATATTCACCCATATGTCACCTTAACATAATTTTCTTTTATGTTCATGTTTCAGTTCTTGGTATTTTGATAGAGTTTATTTTCTGACAACATTTCACACACATGATTTGTCGAGGGCAGGCTAGACATAGATCTTTGTCTACTCTTGTTGGTTTATGTATGTTATTTTAAGTCCAGCTGGTTATTGAACCAATTTAGAATTTTAAATGTAGTAGAATATACATTTCAAATTTGTCCTCACAATTTGTTTCAAAAGACAACATTTCGCCTAACATATCTGGTGACCGACCACAGGCTTTCCAAATCCTATTTTTATTTTATTATTAAATGTCAAGCATGTTATTTATTTTCGTTTACAGGATGTAGTTATAAGCGCTGTAAAAAGATGAACGAGTTATTCGCTCAAGTCTTACAAAAACGTGACTTATCGAAAGCTGGCGAATTGTTCTCATTGGCTGATGATGAAATCAAAGATGATTTGACCCCAGTGTTGGAAGCCATAGGCAATATTCTTGATTGTGCAGACTACGTTAAAAATGACAATGATCAGAGTGTGGTGGAAATCTGTATCACTCGTGTCACCACAGCGATTAGGTATGATTGAGTCAATGTTTAAATACTGGCATCTGGTAGCTAGCCTGAACTCCAAAATATAATCGGTCCCATAGTATTTTATATCGCATAATTTAAAAAATAAAAAATTATAAGAAATTTACATACATACAGTATTTATCATCATTCAAGATAGATAATTCCCCATTTGCACATTTCTAACTTGATTCTAAAATTTTGTTTATAGGAGTTATTTCTCTTTATTGCAGACAAAAGGGTCCTTTTTCATTAAAAGTTCAAGGAAAATAAAATATATTTTTCCCTTCATCTGTACAAAATGTTAATATTGTAACAACTTGTGAATATACAAAAAAATGTACATGTGTAATTGAAATATTGTTGAACAATGGCATTAAACATCCTAACCCTAACATTTAATTGGAACGACTCAGTGGTGTAATTGATAGTGTGTGTACTCGCCTGAAGTGCAAAAGATTGTGGGTCCAATCCCTGACTATGCAATTGGTATTTGCTGCTGTTTTACTATTAGCAGGCGGAATTCAGGAGTAAAAGCAAAGACTGGTGGCTGAGAGTCAAGAGTTTTGTTTCTGACTAGAGCCACATATCTACATGCCTACTATTGTTTCAGTGAGGTACATGTAGAACCTGAAAAAAACCCAGCTCAACATCTTGGTCTAGTACAAAGCAGGCATCATAATTTTTCCGTCTAAAAGTAACTTTTTCTTGCCATGATTATTTTTAAAATGCTTCTGGTGTTAAATAAAAAGCAGCATTAAATTGATACAAATTTGATATTTCAAGTTCTCTATGTTTAATCACAATCTATGTTTGTTTTTAATTTTAGGGAGGGCGATTCTATTGAAATACACTCTAAGTCCCTAGTATCTCTTTTGGAGGTCTGTCAGAAGTATGACCTCAATCCAGCAGCACCTGATAAAGATCCACCTCATGCTAAAATTGCTTCAGATATCATGAGCTGTATATTTATGGTAAGATGTATTTTGTAAGATGGCCTTACAAAAATGTCCAGATAAGGATTTACAAGAAGAAGAGTAATAGGAAGCTGTAAATCGAAGGGCAGGCATACATATAATGGCCGAAACATATTATTGATATTAAAGTTTGAAGATACCAAAGTGGTTCTCAGAAGTCGTAATTCGCTGTAGGACTGACTATGCAATTGCCAAAGAAAGGGTACAAAAAGTTGAACAAAGATCGACAAAACACTATGCACGGTGGATGAAGACATATTCTCTCAGTAGTCACGACTGTGTCTCCACGGTGTATTTCAATGTATATATAGGGGCTCGGGTGGCTCAATGAGTTAGGTCGCTGGATCTAACAACTCATACAAGCCTATCACCAATACGGCGTGGGTTCGCGCCCGGCTTTGTAAATTACAAAAAATGGTGCACTCGACTCGCAGCCACAAGTGATAAAGTTTACCAGTTGCTTGCCCATGGTCGGTGGTTCTCTCCTGGTATTCCGGCTTCCTCCACCACTAAAACTGGTCGCAATGATATGGCTGACATATTGTTGAAAGTGGCGTTAAACACCAAAAATCAAATCAAATCAATGAACAAGTCCATGGCATATATTATGGATGTTTAATGCATCTGTCATAAAAATGTCAGTAAAATTATGGTGGTGATCAGGGCTTTCAATAAGTTTTGAAGTAGCAGGATATTTCCAAAAAGTAGGTGGAGAAATGTGCCGACATTTTTCGGCCGGGGGTTTGGGGGCCGCTAAAGGCTACCAACAGGTCAAAGGCAGTGCCCTTGTAGGGGGTCCAGGGGACAAAGCCCCCCGGAGGCTCCAGAAAACATTGTTTTTTATATCCATCAACAACTGTGGAGAGCTGCAATATCAGTAAGCTCAATAAAGAATTTCGCAGAACCGAAAAAATATCAAGCTTTTCCTGCAGTGGGTGCTTTCAACCAAGGGCATTTCCAACAAAATAGCAGGCGGTCTTTCTCTAAATAAACGGCGAAAATCTCCGGCTACCGGCTTCTATTGAAAGCCCTGGGTGATGGCATGTTACTGATAAATACTTTATTACATGCATTTGTATCACATACACCATAGGTGGGAATTGAACTTCAGTGGTGATAGGCACTGAATGTATAGGTTGATGTAAATTCAACTATCCTATGATGATCATAACGACACACCAGCCACTATAGCACAAATGTAGTGACAAGTACTCATAATATGTAAAAGAAAACCACACAGATGAGTCACAAGAAAACCACACAGACGAGTCACAAGAAAACCACACTGACGAGTCACAAGAAAACCACACGGACGAGTCACAAGAAAACCACACAGACGAGTCACAAGAAAACCACACGGACGAGTCACAAGAAAACCACACGGACGAGTAACAAGAAAACCACACGGACGAGTCACAAGAAAACCACACGGACAAGTCACAAGAAAACCACACAGACGAGTCACAAGAAAACCACACAGACGAGTCACAAGAAAACCACACAGACGAGTCACAAGAAAACCACACAGATGAGTAACAAGAAAACCACACAGACAAGTCACAAGAAAACCACACAGACGAGTAACAAGAAAACCACACAGACGAGTCACAAGAAAACCACAC
>MJUT01039115.1:696693-706934 GCA_002080005.1 Gigantidas platifrons
ATCCTGTGTCCTATCAGATCAAACCATTTTCAGTGTAGAAGATCCTGGGTCCTATCAGGTCAAACCATTTTCAGTGTAGAAGATCCTGGGTCCTATCAGGTCAAACCATTTTCAGTGTAGAACATCCTGTGTCCTATCAGATCAAACCATTTTCAGTGTAGAAGATCCTGTGTCCTATCAGATCAAACCATTTTCAGTGTAGAAGATCCTGGGTCCTATCAGATCAAACCATTTTCAGTGTAGAACATCCTGGGTCCTATCAGGTCAAAACAAAGAATAAAATTGATATTTGTTGCTTCTCTTATATACTAAGCACGCAGCATTTAGAAGTAAGAGCAAAGACTGGTTGGCTCGGAATCAGGATAATGTGTCTGAATGGGGCAACATGTCTACCTACAGACTGTTGTTTCAGTGAGCTAGCATTATAAAAATCCAATTATGCTTGTTGGTCTAGTGCAAAGCGGACCTCACCATCATCTCATTGAAAAGTAACTTGTTCTCACCATAACATATCTGAAAAATTGTCTGAGTTGGCGGTAAACAGCAATCACTTTTGGCACTATAATTCAAAATGTGTATCTTAAAATGTAATTATTATAACTTTGTTATATTTCATTTACAGAGGAAAGAGACACTGCCTGTAAGTAAAATACAAAGTGTAAAGGCTGTACGTAAAGGTATTCGTGACATTCCGAAAGCATTTGAAATCTTTACTGGCGACGAAACTTACACATTCAAAGCTAAAGGACAACAAAACATAGAACAGTGGGTCCAGTGTTTACACATAGCTGTAGCACAAGTCCAACATAAAGGAGACGAGAAAAAAAGTACTAAGATGGTGCCCATGCCCAGTCACGTCAATCCGCTGAATCAAGAAAACGTTGTGATTGAACGTCCACGATCTGTTATGGATACAAAATTATAGCAATTAAATATAGTTCCTTATAAGCATCATGCAAATTAGATTAAAAACAAGGAATTACACATCATGTACAGTGGACCCTAATTATAGCATCCCTCTTAAGGTGGTGTTAAACACCACAACCCTAATCCTTTAATCCACCACCCTCACTTTTCACCATCAAATGAAACTTTTTAAATTTCCAACAAAATCAGGTGAATTTCTCCCTCGATCTATTTCCACCCTATTTTATCGCTAAAATGTGACTTGGTTCAAAAGGTGACATCATAGTGAGGGTGTACTGTGGGGCATTCTTGAAATAAACACAGGTTTGTTGTCACATGGCATGCAGTTTTTGAAGAGGGTAGATAAATAGGGCATGTTATTGTTGTTTTTTTCTCTTTCAAATACAGTCAAACCTGTTTTATGTGACCTTCCAAAGGAACAGTGAAATATGGTCACATAAGGCAGGTGGTCACTTAATACAAATTAAATTGATATGAAATGTATTGTGAAAGGAAGTAAAAGTTAAGGTCACATAATAAAAGTTATTGCTTAATAGAGGTGGTCACTAAAGCAGGTTTAACTGTAACTTAATAGAGGTGGTCACTAAAGCAGGTTTAACTGTATGTGAAAAATGTGAATATCAATGCAAAAAGAAAAAAAATTGCTAAAATTTATTTTAAAAAAAAACTTTTATGGGTTGTCTTAATTAATGGTAACAATCTACTAAAATTACATATTTTTTGGATTTAAAAAAAAATTGATGTGTGGTTATCCTGCATGTTATGTTTTGGAGCAGAAATAGGTAGTAATATGTCACTGTAAATGCATGAGTATTTTAATACATTACATAGTGTGTAATTATAGCTGTGTAAGTAGCATCTACACATGCACATCTATTTTAAGGATTTTGATTTAGATTTAAAAAAAAATTTAATTTAAACAAAATATTTTGCTACAGTATATTTTTAGGTTGGGAATTCATTAGGAATTTTAACCCCTCCTTTTTAGGGTTATGGTGTTAAATGCCACTTTCAAAAATATTTTAGTTATATCAATGTGATCAGTTTTATTGGTGGAGGAAACAGGAAAACTCTGAGAAAACCACACTGACCTGCAGCAAAACCACACTGACCTGCAGCAAAACCACACTGACCTGCAGCAAATCACTGATAAACTTTATCACTTAATGTTGTATCAGACTTTTTATTCCTTTTAAAAATTATTTAAATTATTTAAATTTAAGTATGATACTTCTAACGTGATAGGAAGCCTCTTGAATGAGATGAAATTTTATTGACAAGTATAGCTATAAGTTCAGCTGGTAATGATTTTCATGGAGTAAAAAACCAACACAGGCTGAAGTTGAACTTAGCACTACCAATGCAAAAAAAAAAACAACACAGGCTGAAGTTGAACTTAGCACTACCAATGCAAAAAAAAACAACACAGGCTGAAGTTGAACTTAGCACTACCAATGCAAAAAAAAACAACAACACAGGCTGAAGTTGAACTTAGCACTACCAATGCTAAATGTATTAACAACACTATTTTCTTGTTTTATTGTGTGTTTATAAAATGGAGAAAAAAATACCATATCATCAGAATAATTCTAAAATCTAATAAAAAATCATAGAAAAAGAGGTAAAGTTGTTGACACTAACACTTGTATATACTTGTAACAATCTATATAAAGTGACGGGGTTAAGCCTCTTTCTGAAATAAGGCAGTCATACAAGCGATGTCCACATGTAAGTAAAATGTCAACCCTCACATATAATTTGGTGTTGTAATAAATTGCATGATTTTTATTTGGAACTAAATTGCACACATAATGTAATTGATATTTATGTGTAATTGTTAATGCATTGTAATACATGTACATTTTGAATTGCATTCCATATTTTATTAAGACGTTTTTTTCCCAATTATGTAAGAATTTATCTGATGTTTGTTCTACTGTATACTTCAACCAAATACTGACTACCTTCACAAGTTGACGATGAAGTTAGAGGTATATTCAGGGCCGGATTATCCTATAAACTAGTATAGTCTACAGCCTAGGGGCCCTCAAGCTTGAGAGGAGCCCTGCTCAAATATTTTCAAGTACAAATTTTAAGCTATGTAAATGTCGTTAAAATATATATATATCACAAGTAAAAAATATTTAAGACGGATGTGGCGAGTTAGAGGGTGGTTCCTTTTGAGGGTCGCCCCAAAAGGTCATAATCCGTCTTTAGGTATATCAGCTTATTTCCACAGGACAATTTTTAACATTGTTTGTTATTTGGAGAACCTTAAGAAGTGTGAATCAGCCTATTACTGCTGGACAACTTTTAACATTTTTTGTGATTCAGAGAATCTTGTTGATATGAAATTATTAATAATACTTCCTTGTTGAATTTGAATATTATTTTGTACATAGATATATATCTGTTTAAATAGGTTGTAATGTGAGATTGGTTTCTGTATATTAATAGATGTAACTTGTGTTTGCTTTGTATTTACATTTTTTTATGAAAGTATTTAGCAGTATTTTTTTTTGTGAAAGTGCCAATTTAATGCCATTCTACAATTATTTTTTATTTTTCTGCCTTTGATATGAGCATTCCTATTAATTATTTGTTATACCCAAATTTGACTAAAATGTTATTGTAAAGTCATATCATCTTTGAATTATTCTAATTTTATTGTTGTTGTCATGGAGATGTCTATGGTATGAAATAATAGCTATATAAATGCAATCTAATTCTTCTTATTTATGTAAATATGTTTTTGGTGTATATTTCTATATAAGCAGAAGCCATATTATTTGTCATGGGAATTCATTTATATTTGTTGGTGTTGTATTTCATTGACTAGCTAGAATTTTGTTGTAGAACTTGAATTTTGATCACCACTTTCTGTTCTCCATTTTCACTTTCATACACCAGTAATGTTTTTTATTTTGTGGTATCGTTCTAAAGTGTGTAGTTTGGTACAATCTAAATTTTAGGTCTCCCAAACAATGCGTGGAGAATAATGGTATTTTATTCTTATGGAAGCTATTTGCTTCAAGTTACATATTTGTATTTTAGTTTAATCCAGTCTGTCAATTCTTGCAGTTTCTGTGTTGACCTGATTCATAAAAAAAACTCGATGTTCAAACACCAAACAACATCATAATAATTGCCACCTGGCATTATTAATGTAGAAAGATATAATTATTTCATTTTTCAGGGTAAATTTGTATTTTCATTCTTAGTTTTTATACGCCCGTCTTTAAGATGGGACGTATTATGATATACCAATGTCCGACTGTCTGTCCGTCCGTCCGTTTCACATGTCACGCTCTAACTTAAGAACCCCTTGGCCAATTCACTTCAAATTTCACATAGTTATTGGAATTGATGGTCTTACGGTTTGTATACTGTATGGTGAAATTTCGAATTTTCATTCCAGAGTTATGGGACTTTATTCATCAAATTGTACGTGATTTTAAGGCAATTTTTCATATGTCGCGCTGTAAATTGAGAACCCCTTTGCCAATTCACTTCAAACTTCACCTAGTTATTGGAATTGATAGTCTTATGGTCTGTATACTTTTTGGTGAAATTTCAATTTTTCATTCCAGAGTTATGAGACTTTATTCATCAAATTGTAGGCGATTTTTCATATGTCACACTGTAAATTCAGAACCCCTTGGCCAATTCACTTCAAACTTAGCACAGTTATTGGAATTGATAGTCTTACGGTCTGTATGCTTTTTGGTGAAATTTCGATTTTTCATTCCAGAGTTATGGGAAAGAAAGTCTTTACAAATATTATATGAATGTTGACGACGGGCATATCATACGCTCTTGGCGCAGCTGTTTATTTTCCATATTTTTAAACAGATTTATCAAAAAAGTAATAAACGTAAATGTATCCATGGTTACATTAGAAATATGTTGAAATAGATATTTTGCAATGTTATGTTTACATACTTGCGTAGCTTTGAAATTAGCATCTTGGTGTAGTGTTATAGTGATGTTCAAATAAATATTTTGTAATTTTTTTGGTAACTTAATCTTTTGGTAATGTTAAAAAGTATTTACACGGTCAAATGTTTACACGGTCAAATGTTTACACGGTCAAATGTTTCTTTTTAATTCACTTCAAACTTGACCTGTTGACCTGATTCAAACACAATTTTGATGGTCTAAAAGCATCATCAAACACAAGGGAGTTGTATAGGTTTTTAGACTGCTAAATTTAAATTTTGCATTTGAAATAGGTGCACATTTGAAGTTGGAAGTGAATTTGAAGGAATAATTTTACTGAATAGCACCTTTAGAGTGACATTCATATATATATTTACGAATCTAGATTTGAATAAAAACATACGGGTAGATATCAAATTTAGTGTACATAACATGTTTCCAAATAGCACCTTTAGTGTGACATTGAAAATGATGTTATGGACTTAGCTGATGATGTTATGGACTTAGCTAATGATGTTATAGACTTAGCTAATGATGTTATGGACTTAGCTAATGATGTTCAGGGCTAGAAATTAACTTTTTTCACCACAAGCAAAACTTTGCTAGTTAAATAAAAATCTACTAGCAAACAGACTGACCTGACTAGCAACCAAATTTAACAAAAAATGTATGTTATTTTCATTGAAATATGTAACAATAAGAGTAAGGTTTTATGTGATTTATTTAAATTAAACGATTCACTGTCTCTGACTATCGCATTGTGGAAAGGCCTCCTTGACCATTAAGTAAGTCGCTCCCGCACTAAATGAAATAGTAAATGGTCAAGGAAGTCACTTTCTAGGACCATATGGCATTGTGAACGGTCTCCTTGACCTTTGCCCTGTGATCCACCATCGATTAATTGCTTTCTCAGGATTAAAGTCTTTCATCTTTTTTTCTCTGCTGTATTCAATATCAACTCTCATAAGGGTGTCCAATGTTGCTGATCCTAAGCTACTTCGCCAGTCCGATTTTATTCTCTTCATCACAGAAAATCCTCTTTCACATACTGCTGTAGAAAGGGGATATACTTCAGTTAATAAAATTATTTTCAGGATATTTGAATGTTCTTTAACTTCTCTATTCTCATCTTCATTTGTCAGTCTCTGCCAAAGATTTAGTGGGTGTAGATTTTTCAGGTGATCATTGGAATTAATGTGTAATTTTATTTCTTTCCATTCATCCAGTGCATTGTTGATGTCACAACCAATTCTCTGTAAAAGTGTTTCAAATGAATTATAAATTGTCTTAATTTGTCTGTTTCCATAAGTGAGCAAATTGTGATTCTCAGCAGGCCAGTTTCTTTGGTCTAAAATATTACAACTACTAAATCTGTTCTCCTGATGAAGGTTCTGGAATCTGTTTCTAATATTTTCTTTGTGCCTTTTCTGTGTTGTCAAAATTTGGTGGTACTCCTACTCTGCGAACAGTCTGGTTTTGGTACTTGTCATCTATCAAAGTTTCATAGAATTCTGTCAAATTATCTCCGTTTCCGTTAGAGAGTATGTCAATTTCAGAACAAACTATCTCTACCTTCTTAACAACCTGACTCACTGTTACGTCATTCCTTTGCATCAAAAGTGACAGCTTTGCTATTTCATTAAGTAAATCCAACATGAAATGCATGTACCATAGAAACTTGAACCCTTTCAGTTTTATCAGATATTCTTTTGCTTTTGCTCTGTCTAGATCTTTATTCTTTGTATTCTCATGGAAGCTTTCCAAATGACTGACTATTAATGACCAGTTGCTTTTCATCTTTTTCAGTGCCCTTGCTTTATGGTCTATCCATCTGGTGCCCTGGGCTTTTTCAGGTTTCAAAACAACTTCTTCCATAATGTCTGCTATAGCTTGTAGTTGTCGCATTCTGTTTGGAGAATAAGTGTAGAAATAATACAATCCAATAAGGGTATCAACCACTGAAGAGAAGTGGGTATTTTTCATGGCATCTTTAACACTGAGTTCTAGCTTGTTGGCAAAACAGTGAATTTCTATCAGATATGGTACCCTGTCTTTCAGTAGTTTAGCAACTCCACCTTTTTCCCCAGCATCACAGCTGCACCATCAGCCCCAAATCCTACCAGCTTTCTCCTCCATTCATCAGACTGCAAACCAAAGTCACTAAATGCTTGGTCCAAAGCTTTGACTATACCAACTGCATCAGCTGATTTAAGATCCACCAAACTTAAGTATTTCATAGTGGGGTATCCATCCTTGATCAGTCTAACATAAACAATTTCTTTCTCGCTCACACTTCTGTCAGTACTGGAATCACTCACTACAGAAAAGTAATCACTATGATTTAATAAATCTTTCAAATTGTCCTGTTTCTAACCTGCTATCTGGTCTGTGAATAATTTACAAGACTTGTCATTACTGTAAGTCTCACCCAAGCTGACTCCATTAGCTTCTTGCAGTTCTAAAAGGCTAGGAAAATCTGTGAAAGGCCTCTCTTTTATAGCCACAAAAAATGCTGTTCTGAATAGTTTCTCCATTCTTTCAAAAATACTTTTCTCCATTTTCATCATACCTTCTACAATTGGATCAAGGACATTTTTTTCTGCTCTTTCTTTGACAGTCTTAGTTTCTATAGCTTTCCTGTGACCTTCACTCTTCAAGTGATATTTTACAGACTCTGTTTTAATATTTGAAGTTCCTTGAGCAAAATGACCCATTTTGTCACTTGCATAATTCTTGCAAACACTGCAATGCATTGTTGATACCAAGGTTTGATCGGAATCATCAACTGTGAACTCCAACCAATCAATTTTCAACTCTAATGACCATTTTTAGCAGTCTTCAAATTTACTTTACTGGCCCTTACACCTTTTTCTTGTGGACCCTTTTTTAAACCCTCTCTGTACGATTCATCAGGATTGGGCAAGCTACTACTAGCACTTTCACAGGAATTGTCATCTAAAGCACTTTCTTCTATGCTGGATGTTGTTGTTTTCCTAGGTATGTCCTTTTCTTCGCTTGTGGGATCTAATTAAAAAGAGGTTTCAAAGTAATGTTTGTCTCTTGAATTGTTCTTTAATTTTGTGTCGATAGAATGTACAATTGTACAAAGATAAATTTAGAGAAAATGTATACAAATGTAGTTATTTCTACATTACAATAAGAGTAGATGATTAATATTATATGTCTCTAAATGAGTACTATTTCAGCTATATCATGGCAAGAACAAGTTATATTATGATGAGATGATGATGGTAATGTCCGCTTTGTACCAGCTTGCCTCGGGATAAAATGCTAATCTCCACCAACCCATGTTAAAACTCAAAAAACATTCTGGCGTCCATGATTTATTTCTTAAAACGAAACATGTACCTGATAAACAAATGTTACAAGCATTAATATTTCCTGGGGAATGGCCATATGATAAAAACATACACAGTGTTTAAAATAATGTTTTATTGGAAAGTAATATAAAGAGCCGCACACTGTACCCTAAAAAATTCCATGTACCCCCAAATTGGTGGAGTTGGGATAGTGTACTTTTGTGTACCCTCAAATGAAAAAAAGCTATGGGTAAGCATGCTGCATCACTGTGCATGTACTGAACTTTTTTCATCTCAAATAATTATATAATTATTACCAAGATAATAACTAATGAATGGCTTGTCTGTTTTATCTTTCGTAAAGCCAGTAAAGGAAATATGCCTGTCTGTTAATTGTTGTTTTTTTGTGTGCCTTTTTTCATGTGAAAATTGTATAAAAGAGATGAGTTAGAGTTAATCAAGCTGGAAAAAGAGCAATAAAAACTATTGTAATAAAATTATGAGATCAATTCGGTTAAAAACACGATAATTGATTTATTCATTTCACATGGGCCCATGATGGGGTCTGAACATATAAAAAAACTTTTTTTTTAATGTAGACAGATGAGGTATAGTTGTTTCGTAAGAATATGAAAGCTTTGGTAGTATAAATGAAAAAGTAATTCCAGACCCTACCTACTCTAGCTAGGCCAAAGTTGGATAAACGAAAATCGTAATCTTGCCATTTTTGCAAGCAGACACTGAGACAGGCTGCATTCATACGATAGTGTAACAGCTGTCACACAACGATTTTCACGATTATTTCCTCTTAATCACAAACACTATAATCACAATTATAATTCTACCTGAAACATGGCGAAAGAATTTCGTAATTTTATTTTTTGTAACGTCGTGATCCGAAACTTTTCTTCTTTTCGACATCTCAACTCAGACTGGTAACTTGAACTGTAGAAATTGCAACCAGATGTTATTTCATAAATCGGGAACCAGTATGGGTGTTCGTATTTCTCGGACAGAGACGTAAATATTCGTATTTCTCGGACAAATACGTAACTATACCGTCCTTTTTTATGAAGTCAATGCGATCGTTACCGATCTTACGAGAAAACAAATTTACACGTTTCTCATAGTTCAGATACGATTCTGAACACATAATTTTTTACAACTAGCAAAATTCTGCTAGTTCTAACTTTATTCACTAGCAAAATTAAGGCAAATTGAAATTTCAACTAGCAATTTGCCTGCTTGCTAGCGTTAATTTCGAGCCCTGTTACTATATAATGATAAAAATGTAGATATCAAATTTAGTGTGCACGACACGTATCTGCAATAAACTTCATTAGGTCTGTTCATAATTAAAAGATTATAAAGCCAAATAATAGATAAGTTTCCTTTTAATTAATATTCAGTGTGACTTTCAAGGATTTGTAATGACTATTCATATGACTTTCTAAGATCAAGTGAGACATGATAAAATTAAGAATTGTCCACTGAAATTATTAATTGACATGCTAAATTACGTACCTTAGGTTACAGCACATATCAGTATATGAATTACAAAAGATAAAAGTTTTAAGAATACCCAGATTGAGAAATTGATAGATAAAACAGTTGTCAGTATTTTCAATTATATTATCGGACGTTCTGTTATGTTTTTTATGCTCTAAATTTTGTGTAATAATGACATGGTTTTTACAGGATGGAAGAGTTTGTAGAATTCCCTTCAGTATAGTAACAGATAAATTGGATTTAAACAAATCAGATACTAAAACGTATGTATATTTATTACCAAGATTTTATGTTTCCATTGAAATTTTTGCAGTCGTTATTTTGCATATGACACTCGCACAGAAATATTTGCAGGGTTTTTCTTTTACAAAGTCTGAAGAATTCCATTGACTGTTAATTACTTAATGTTCAACAAGCAGTATTTCAACTATATTCAAGACAAAAACAAGTTCAACGATATTTAAAAAATATCCATAGATTTCCATATTTTCTCCTTGAAGAGACTTTAAATTGCCCTTATTACTAATAAACTGTAGCAGTAATATG
>MJUT01039117.1:0-11194 GCA_002080005.1 Gigantidas platifrons
TCCGAGTGTATTTGATGAAGATTATTCCAGAAACGCGTCGTTTTCATTAAATTATATATCTACGGTTTTACTTGTCGAATTTTGCAGAAACTAGTCAACTGATGTAACAGCTGATGCTAGGTTCACTATTTATCGGTAATTTGTTAAAGTTTCCTTTGATCTTTACTACCTGATAAATTTAGTTACAACGTTCAGTTGACCACCGACTCGTGATACTAGAAATTATCAGCTGTTGGTCATTTGTCATGCGCGGTCTAACGTGACGTCACAAAATCGTTCATTAAAAACAAAGGTCAAAACACAACAACAAAAAATCACAAAGCTGTGCTAAAATTGTGAAATTACCGATAAAAAATTATTAGTATTAAAAAAAAAGGTCAAAACACAAGAAAAAAATCACAAAGCTGTGTTAAAATGGTGAAATTACCGATACAAAATTATTAGTATTTTTTTTTCGCTCGACAAGGATTATGAGGTCCATATCAGATTCGCTCTTCAAGCTCATCTGATGTGGACCTGATAATCCTTGTCTTGCGAAAAAAATACTAATAATCAATATTTATCAGTGTATTTTACATGCTTAGTTGATTGATTGATTGACTTATTTATTGCTTAGTTGATTGATTGGTGTTTTACGTCAACTTTATCAATATTTCAGCTAGATCGCGGAGTGAACAAATTGTATATTTAAAGTAATACTCCCTCAAGGTCCCTAGAAATAAAACATAGAGTATACTTGTTCATAAAACAATCGAATAATATGTACAAATAAAAGAAACATTAAAAAAAATAAAGCCATATGCTTAGAACATGTTATATAATATATTTTCGTATATATATTAACTTCTTTTAATAAAATAAATAATGTGTCGCCTGCAACAGTTGTAAATATATCAAATATGTGTAGAAATCCTGACGAATGTCAGCAAAATCCACGCAGTCGAGCAATATACGTTTCAATGAATAGTTGGAATTACACGGAAAACATTCCAGTCGTTCCTCATTATTTAACAAATAACTACTATGACCTGTGCGACATCTGGTCAAGACTACCTGTTCCTTCCGATTTTTACCGTAAGAATAAGGAGTCTTGCCAACTAGGGAATGTATTTCGTGTAATTTGTTATGAATTTGCTAGTCCCAGCTATCCTGCCAACATTTTAAAATATATTTCACTATAAAAGGTTTAAAATATGTATACGGAATAGAACAATTGGATACATGAGCATTCAATGCGTTCTTGGCTTCCTGGTCAACGACTGTGTTCCTACGTCTTTTTTCAATGGAAGGCTCGTTTGCTTCAACATACAAACTCTCACCTGGAGATGTTCTGAACACTCCAAGTAAGAGTCGTAATCCTTGATGATGGACTGTATCTAGCAACGTGATATACTATGGACGGGTTGAACCGTGAATGATTCATCTATAATCCAATTTTGATCTAATGAACGATCTATATAAATTATAAAAACCATGCAATCTGCATCCCAGTCGGTACTGGACACAAATGTTAAAATATTAAGAGTTTTAATGCTCTTATTTTCAAGCATTTTAATGTGGCGTAGAAAAGCAAGTTTACTATCAAAAAGGAGACCTAACAATTTAGTTATTGGGACTATTTTTATAGGGGAATTGCATAATTTTAACTCCGGGTCTGGATGGAGTCCTCTTTTATTACAAAAGTGCATCCCTACAAATTTTGAACTAGAGAATTTAAATCCATTCTCCATTGCCCTGTTTTCTATCTCATTTAGACATAGCTGTGAATGTCGTTCAGTGGTGTTTATATTCTGGCCCCGATAACATATCAGGAAGTCCTCTACATAGAGAGAACCCTCAATGTTATTATTTAAAACTTTTGCAAGACTTTATTTTTATACTAAATAATGTACCAGAGGATGCTTCCCTGAGGAACTCCCATCTCTTGTTCCTGAATGTCCGAATAGGTTGAATTAACTCTGACATTAAATTCTCTGTCAGATAGAAAATTTGAAATAAAATTAGGTAAATCACCTTTCAATCCCATATAAAGAGGTCTTCTTAAATGCCATATTTCAATTTTGTGTCGTATGCCTTTTCAAAATCTAAAAAGATAGACACAACATGTTCCTTTTTGGCAAATATCCTTACCTTTTAAAGTATTATAATATTTCTGATTGTAACACAACAAAATTATAAAACGTCTCATCTTTTAAAGTATTACAATATTTCTGGTCGTGACACAGGAAAATTATAAAACCTCTTACCTTTTAAAGTATTATAATATTTCTGGTTGTAACACAACAGAAGAACAAAACCTTTTACCTGTTAAAGTATTATAATATTTCTGGTTGTGACACAACAAAAGCAAAAAACTCCTTACCATTCAAAGTATTACAATATTTCTGGTTGTAACACAACAAAACCTCTTACCATTCAAAGTATTATAATATTTCTGGTTGCGACACAACAGAACAAAACCCCTTACCTTTAAAAGTATAATAATATGTCTGGTTGTAACACAACAAAAGAACAAAACCACTTACCTGTTAAAGCTTTATAATATTTCTGGTTGTAACAGAACAAAATTATAAAACGTCTTCTCTTTTCAAGTATTATAATATTTTGGTCGTAAGACAGGAGAATTACAAAACCTGTTACCTTTTAGTTAAAGTATTATAATATTTTTATTTGTAACACAACAAAGTATATGGCACAGCTGTTGTCTATATAATTTTGTGCAACAGTCGCTGTAGCAGGTGTTTATTTATTGACTTGAATGAAGGAACATGAGGTCATTAGGGAAAAAAGTAATACTTAGTATTCAAGACACATAATTAACAGCTTTTTTGCATTACAACGTACAATCTTGTAATTTCAATTGAACTGTGGAATAATTAATACAAATATCGTCTTCAGTTGGAGCAAACTTCCTTGCCGTTCCAGCTCCGATCCGCATATTAATCTCGGAGCGGATGCTCGAAAAAAAAAAATAATTGTCCGGAGTTTTTCAATGCGAGTGCATATAAATATGACATATTTTCTCTGTTGTGGGCAAATCACCTTACCTTTTAAAGTTTTATAATATTTCTGGTTGTAACACAATAGAGCAAAACCTCTTACCTTTTAAAGTATTATAATATTTCTGGTTGTAACACAACAGAAGACCAAAACCTCTTACCTTTTAAAGTATTACAATATTTCTGGTTGTAACACAACAGAAGAACAAAACCTCTTACGCTTTAAAATATTATAATATTTCTGGCCGTGACACAGGAAAATTATATAACCTGTTACCTTTTAAAGTATTATAATATTTCTGGTTGTAACACAACAAAGTATATGGCAGAGCTGTTGTTTATGTAATTTTGTGCAACAATCGCTGTAGCAGGTGTTAATTTATTGCCTTGAATGAAGGAACATGGGGTCATCAGGAGAAAATATAATACTTCGTATTCAGGACACATACATAAAAAATGTAATTAACAGTTTTTTTTTTAGTACAACGTACAATGTTGTAATTTCAATTGAACTGTGGGATAATTAATACAGACATCGTCTTCAGTGCGAGCAAACTGCCTTGCCGTTCCAGCTCCGATCTACATATTACTGTCGGAGCAGATGCTAAAAAAAAATGGTCCAGAGTTTTTCAATGCGAGTGCATAGAAATATGACATATTTTCTTTGTTATGGGTAAAGCATCTCCGAAAGACCCGGGATTCCGAAAGTTGTGCTAGACCATTCAAATACACAACACGCGTTTAGGTATCGTAACTAATATAAATAGTTTTACCTTCATCATATTATGATATATATGTAAACGTCTGAAGACGCATTTTGGCACAAACAAATCCGATTGGTGATGGCATTTGGTCAGAGGTCGTTCATAGCATGGTGGCTAAAACATGTCTCACTGTATATCTAATAACTAATTAATGTATATTGAAAACGTATATAAATGATCTATTGGACGTGCTATACAACTGCATTAAAACCAACTTTTAAATTATTTGGCTTTTCAAACTTTCGACTCCGAGTGTATTTGATGAAGATTATTCCAGAAACGCGTCGTGTTCATTAAATTATATATCTACGGTTTTAATTGAAGAGTTTTGCAGAAACTAGACAACTGATGTAGCAGCTGATGCTAGGTTCAATATTTATCAGTGTATTTTACAGGATTAATTGATTGATTTGTGTTTTACGCCAACATTAGCAATATTTCAGCTATATCGCGGCGTGAACAAATTGTATCATTAAACTTATACACCCTCAAGGTCCCTAGAAATAAACATAAAGTATAATTGTCTATAAAAAATCGAATAATATGTACAAATAAAAGAAAGAATTAAAATAATAAGCCATATGTTTAGAACATATGTTATATAACTATATTTTCATATATATATTAACTTCTTTAAACAAAATAAATAATGTGTCGCCTGCAACAGTTGTAAATAAATCAAATATGTGTAGAAAGTCTGACGAATGTCAGCAAAATCCACGCAGTCGAGCAATATACGCTTCAATGACTAGTTGGTATTACACGGAAAACATTCCGGTCGTCCCTCATTATTTAACAAATAACTAAGAGTAAGTCTACTATGACCTATGTGACATCTGGGCAAAACTACCTGTTCTTTTCGATTTTGACCGTAAGAACAAGGAGTCTTGCCAACTAGGGAATGTATTTCGTGTAATTTGTTATGAATTTGCTAGTCCCAGCTATCTTGGCAACGTTTTAAAATATACTGAAGGGAAAAAGAAACGCAGGGTAACATAATATGCTCCTATTTTTTAACTGCGTGGCGTAAAATTACGAAAACTGGGCAGACGAGTGGCTTGGTCAATGTGCACTAAAATCAGTGTCTAAAGTTACTCAACCGTGAAAGGTACCATGTGACATAGAGAAAGTGACAAAAAGCAAATAACACGTGCAGAATAATGATAACAAGTTCGTCAACACATCGTGTCATACCACTTTATACTCTTGAGGTATACATATCGCTTTCCACTATTAAAAGTTAATTTGAATCTCTTGTAATCATTCCACGGCTGACGGAAGTTCAGAGGGGTCAGGCTATTGCATTGCTAATGCAAGGTCAAAGGCAACAACAAGTTGCTTTGCAATTTGGTGTGAATGTTTCCACCATAGAGCGTCTTGTACGTCGTCAGAGAGATACTGAAAGGGCTGCCGACCGTCCGCGCGTAACGACGCCACGTCAATACATGGTTATTCGTCTTTCCCACCTGCGTAATCGCAACGTTACTGCCACTGAAACCGCTTTAACTACGGTAGGCAATCATAATCTCCAAAGTCACCCAAAAACTGTGAGAAACCGATTGCGCTAGTTTGGTCTGCGAGCTCGTCGACCTTACATTGGTTTTCCTCTCACTCGTGCACGTCGTATGGCTTGGTTGGCGGTACATGGTCCCAGATAATTTCCAATGAGGCAATGGAGACGGGTCTTTTTCACAGATGAGTCGCGGTTCACTCTTTTTCGTCCGGACGGTCGACGTCGTGGGGAACGCTTCGCCGACGCTTGCGTTCTTGAGAGGGATAGGTTTGGGGGTGGCTCGCTTATGGTCTGGGGAGGGATATCTCACGGGTTAAAGTCGCCGTTAATTGTGATAGCCGGTAATTTAACAGGCGTAAGATATAGGGATGAAATCCCCCGGCCGGTTGCAGTTCCATTTGTGCCACACCATCACCTAACTTTCCAGCAGGAGAACGCCCGGCCCCATGTAGCCAGAGTTTGTCCAGATTTTCTCGCCAATAATCACATTAACCCACTCGATTGGCTTCCGTACAGTCCAGATTTGTCCCCAATCGAACATCTGTGGGACGAAATGGACAGGAGAGTAATGGGGCGTCGGAATGCCCCCGCTACTCACGACTAATTAAGGGCTGCCTTGTTGGAAGAGTGGGGTACTGTCCCCATGAAAAAGATAAATGCTCTGATGAACTCCATGCACAGGAGACTCAGGGCTGTAACAGATGTGCGAGGGGGAATACGAAATGTTGACGAGTTAATCGATTTTACTTAACATATTGGGGGTACTGTTAAATTGGTTTCAATTACTCATGAATTATTGATTAAAATCTAATGAAATTTTAAAAACTTGTTGATAAAATTTGTTGTTTTATCCTTATATATTAATATTGAAAAAAAACATTCGAATAACTAATATTAAATCACCTAAAATGTTGACCCTGCGTTTCTTTTTCCCTTCAGTATTTATTTCACTATAAAAGGTTTAAAATCTGTATAAAGAATAGAACAATTGGACACAGTACCATCCAATGCATTCATGGATATTACCGTTTCGTTTAACTTCAAGATTGGATACGTGGCATTTCGGATCATTTCCGTTTGACGTTTTCCCTACATATCTGTTCGTAATGGGGAGATATTACTTCCACAGAGATCATCATGGACTGTTCATGATAAATCTAGAAGAAGAGATGGATCAGTAACAGTAAGATCAATAGCCGAATAAGACCCATTCCCAGGATGCCGTTGGGATCCTTTCCGCCGACCGCCCTTTGGCGATTTGCTCCAGGTAAGCATTGTTTGAGTTTCAACTGAATTGAAAACATGCTTAGCGACACTGGCATATGATTTTTGCACAGGTGAATTGACTAATTGATTGGTGTTTAACGCCAACTTTAGCAATATTTCAGCTATATCGTGGCGTGACCAAATTTATTAACTTTGCACAGGTGAATCATTCGCGTCAAAGACGAATCTGCGCGCCTCAGGGTATGATGTATTTGTTTTCTGATTTAACTTTTTGGATCTCTTTTTCTTTCAGGAAATATTGACAACCTTTCAATGAAGCCATGTGAGGTTGACCACATTTGGAGCACTTCGGATTGTTATTACATCGAAGCCCTCGTGGTCTTCCTCTGATCACTTAAAACATGTAAGTTTACATTGGCCATTACGATGTTCGAACTGGATTCGGGACATATGGACTGACTTTAACATTGTAAAGGCCCATGCGGATTGATAAGATCGTTGGAAAATTAAATGTAATAAGAAAAGTGTTTAGCCTAACTGTCTGTATATTTCCTTTTGATATAAATCGCTTGGGATGAATAACTCCCTGAGGTGGTAGTTCCTCGCAGATGTCTTCATCAGATAGATCGTCCAAATCTTCGTCTCTGTAGAGACTGGTGTTAAGGATTCTATGAGGAGTGGAAGATATAACTATATTATGAATTTGTTTAGTGAAAGCAGGTTTAACGATTGTTGTCTTCGTTGGCATTCAATCATTGAGCCACCAGATTTCAATTTGGTAACATTTTTCACATCTCCTGCACATACAGGGGCTTCTGGAATGTTGCTACATATAAATGGAAAGTTCACAATGGAAAAATTGAAATCATCTCTTGTAAAGTTTCGTTCTTAACCGCTCATCACTGTCACTTTCGATGTGTATGTCAAAGTATGAAGCAGATCTATCTGTATTGTGGTATCCTTTATTTCGAGCACAATGGGATAGATGCGATGAACGTAATCACCTAACCTAGAATTATTTAGTGAAAGGATATCATATATACCGCTAAACGTGAAATTAAAGGATCGGGCTAGCTTCTTTTAATTTTTCTTGACAAGTCCCTGGATGAAGTCTGCCTCATACGAATAAAGGAACAAGTCGGCGAGAAGAGGAGCACAGCTTGTACCCATAGGTATAATACCGACTGTCTGAAAAACACGTCTACCCAGCATAACAAATATGTTGTCAGTCAAAAAGTCGAGCATGTTGATGATATCGGTTTCAGAGAACTGTTTGGTAGAATAAGAGTGGTTTGTTACAAAAACAGATATGTCTCTTCTTAGCACAACGTATTTGTATCTACGTTGGCCATTCTTTTTATGAAACACAATTGGACCAACCCCCTTAATCTGTCCTTCAGCTTACAGCGAGGAATAGTTGTGTAGAGGATAGAAAAGTCACATGTTTAAAGCTATTGCAGGAGAGAGGGACCTAGATTGTATGTACTCTAACATATCTTTAGAGTTCTGCAGAATCCACATCTGATTCCCACCACCCTTCGAGTAGCTAGTGTCACAGTAACTCTGAAGCCCGATTTTGACCGCCGATAGAATACATGTTAATAATTTGGAAAGAGGTTCCGTGGAGCATTTGGCAGACCCAGCAATATAACGCTGTTTGAAAGGACACTTGTGTAAATTATGTATCTTGAATATTACTTTTTTCAATACTTCAAATGCCTTATGTAGAATATAAATCGATTTAATAATATCTAGTTTAGTGCGCACGACGCCTTTCTGGAATAACCTTCATCAGGTTACTTAAAGAGGCAGTAGCTACGATTTTGACAAAAAAAGTATATGTTATGGATATTGGTAAATAGCTTTAAAATGATGAAATAAAGGTAAATATTTCACATTAAACAAATTATCGTACCACATTTCGCCTTTTGAGAACGAAAATTACCATAGATTTATTATTTCCTTGCAAGCAAATAATGTGTCCTCACTCTCTCCGTATGCAACTGACCTTACTAGTGACAGGTAAAAACGAATAATTTGTATTTTGTCGCTTATTAACTGCAAACTTGCATGGTTCTTTATCCGTAATTAAAGCAGATTCACAGAAAATAAGAAATAAGTGCATTGTTGTACTGATTTAATGACGATTCGGCAAACACCGTAAACAATGCCGATAATTAATAAGATGGCGTCCATTTCTTGATCGATCTCAAAACACGAGCAGTTGCACCTTTTTCCCCCGATGCGCGTACATTTCATAACATTTATAAGTTACAGAAACACGTTTTATTAAGACATCAATCATATCTGATAGTTGTTATGTGTAACAAAAATTTACGATTTTGGCAGATAATGCCGCTTTAAAAGATTTTACGGATATACTATATAATTACTTTTCTTCGTGGGTATCAAGTTTCGTGGTTTGGCTATATATTACAAGTTCGTGGATTCGTAAATTCGTGGATTGTGTGTTTGTACCAAAATAAAATTCGTTGATTTTATATTTTCAACATGATAAGTTTCACTGGGTATCAAAATTTCGAGAAAGCTTCAATACATTAGACAGATGAGACGCAGAATTATGCAGTCGGAAATGGAACGTGGATATTGACATGATCATTTTCTCGATTATATGGTTTTACATATATCAACTTAGAATCGGAACAAAAAAAGCTGTTGAATTTCATAATTATAGATCAGTGTTATTTTTTAGAATTTGAAAAATTAATGAAATCCTCTGAAATTAATTTTCAGTTTTAAAATATTTCTGGTTGTGACAAAACATCTTACCTTTTAAAGTATTACACTATTTCTGGTTGTGACACAACAAAATTACAAAACCTGTTACCTTTTACAGTATTATAATATTTGTGGGAGTTACCTAATATACACTGAACCGCAAAAGAAACGTCGTATTTTCCGAAAACTAAAATTTTGAAATATTTTGACAAAATTTATTGATTCATTTTGGTTAAGGTATTTTACCTTTAAATCATGATGCAATTGCATTTAAATCTCTGTTACGGCTGACTGCGTTCATTAAATCGGTCGTCCTAATTTTTTTTGTGCTGGGCCCGTGGGACACGTTCCGAAGTTAAATTTCATGATGATGATATGCACGCTGAATCCGTGCTTCATTAAGGGTATTTAAGACGTACGAAGTGTTTATGTCATCATTATCTGTTTGATGCAGTACTGATGCCACGACAAAGAGAACAGGCTATTGGACGTTTGAATGCTGGATAGCGGCCTCAAGTCGTTGCAAATGCATTTAACTGCAATGTACGCACTATCCAACGTCTACGCGAACGCCACAATGCAACAAACAGCACAAATGACCGCACACGTAGTGGTCGCCCCAGAGTGACAACAGAGCGTCAGGATAGCTATATCTTGAGACAGCATCTCCATAACCGGTTCCTTTGCGCAACTCATACTGCTCGGCAGACAATAGGCATTAACCAGAGACCAATTAGCGATGATACAGTCCGGCGCCGATTGAAGTCCCGTAACCTGAGATGTCGTCGTCCTGCTAGGGGTCCTATCCTCACACCACGTCATCGCCGTGAACGACTACAGTGGGCCACCCATCGTCAAAATTGGCGACATCAGCAGTGGAGAACGGTTATCTTTTCAGACGAAAGCCGTTACTACATTTCAAATGCAGATGGCAGGGCGCGAATCTGGAGAAGACCGGGCGAAAGGTATGCTGATAACTGCATGATGGAAACAAATGTATGGGGAGGCCCAAGCATTATGGTATGGGGTGGGATCGGCTTGAACCAGAAATTAGGGCCTGTTGTATTCCAAAATCTGGGTCCAGGTAGCGGAAATGGTGTTAATGCAGCCCGTTATACCGATCAAGTTCTACGACCGCATGTTGTGCCACATTTTGCACGCCACCAAAACCACACTTTCCAGCATGACAATGCACGTGCGCATTCTGCAAGAGCTACAAGGGACTTTCTACAGCAGAACAACATTACAGTAATGCCTTGGCCCGCTCTTAGTCCCGACTTAAACCCAATTGAACATCTGTGGGACGAGATTCAGAGAAAACTTAATGACGTCCGTCCAAGTCCTACAACTGCTGTGGAACTTCAGGCATCTTTTCTACAGGTGTGGGCTAGGATTCCTATGAACTTTATCAACCGTCTGATTCATTCCATGTACAGGAAATGTCGGCCCGTAATCAACGCCAATGGAGGACACACACGCTACTGAGTGGTGACCTGTATTGATCGGTCTTGTGATGTAGTGGTGAAAAACATTATCAATGAACAGTGAGTGAACTGAAAGGATGTGAATCTGTGCAATAACAATGAATTTTATACTTCAATTAAATAAAAAATATGCCATTTATTTTTGTATCATTTTTGCCTCTAATTACTGCGACGTTTCTTTTGCGGTTCAGTATATATAAATATATATATGACACACCTGTTGTTTATGTCATTTTGTAAAACAGTTGCTGTAGCAGGTGTTAATTTATTGACTTGAATGAAGGAAGACGACGTCATTAGGAAAACTAGAAAAGATAGAAAAGAAGTATGCCCCCGCACTTGATAATTATGGACAAAGTTGTTTTGTTAGGAGTTTTTTTTAAAAGATAAATGATGCGCCCACCTGACCATAAGAAATTATGAAGAAAATATTTGATGAAAATCAAAATCCTGTGGACATGCACACCT
>MJUT01039123.1:32137-48035 GCA_002080005.1 Gigantidas platifrons
TACAGACATGTGTTATAATTGGTCGTATATATGATCGGGATGTAAATTTTCCACCACAAAATGTCAATTGGTAGTGTTTGTTAAGCTACGTTATTACATTATGATATATTTCTATTAGATCAGACATCTTTTTAATTGCCGAGATAATTTTTCAAATTCTTATTTTAATGATGAGCTACTTTATATGAATGGAGGTGTATTTCAGGATCCAACAGAGCCACTACACCCAACTTTACATTTAACTCCTTTTTTCTTTAAAATACGTAAAGTGGGAACGGACGTGTATGCTGCTGTTACCATAAGACTGCATGGGTATGGAAACGAACACGCAGAGCAAAAGAAATAGATGATATAATAAAAAAAACTGTTTACAATAAACATGTAAACAAACAGTAAAAGCGAGATCCATGTTATCAGCGTCTGTGATAAAACACAGACAAAAAAATTCTAACTTTTTGATATTCTCATGTATCTTTTGCTATAATATTGTCGATGTTTGATAAACATAAGAAATGAATATTAATACGTAAATTTCCTAACATCTAAATATTGTTGAACGGTTTATCGTAACACAATTTAAATGCCCTTACTATAAATGTCGGGTAATGTTATCTATATATTTTCGACTATGGATACGAAACTAATTAGAAAAACCTGTTTCTATAGTTAGTCTGAAAATTCCCCTAGATATGTCATTGATAGCTTATCCAATACAATTAAAGGTATCAAAACCAGTCAGGAAGTTGGGAATGAATGGTTGAGGCATAGGTAAACTATACCGGGTAAGTGTTTCTAAATTAACAATAAGAATATTATGTAGATAATCAAAGTAGATTATTTTAATACTGATCAGTAACATTTAATGATTTGTAAATATGGTCAATTAATCTAAATAACAACATTGAGGCTCTATAAATAGATATTTTATTATGGTAAATCAAGTTTTACTTGAACGTCGTCATATAAAATGTATACTATTTATTTACTGTAACAATTTGTTATAAAAAAATGTTTGAATATTATGTCAAGAAATATGACATCTTACAATTAATCGTGGGTTTTATACAAACAAAACACACCACCCCAATGACAAGCTTCATATATGATACAATTTCCTCCATTTCTACAACTCATATAGGAATGTAATTGCTTTTTATTTTTCTTTGCCAAAATGTTCCGATCATAATTTTATATAATAATAAACACACTGTAGGTATGATTCAGTTTTCCTATTTCTGATACACAAAGTCTAGATCATACACATATTTTAGGCATAATATAGAATATAAACATACTGTAAGTAGGATACAGTTTCCCTCTTTCTGATACTCAAAATCTAAAACAAAAACATATTGTAGGCATGATGCAGTTTCCTTCTTTTGATACACAAAATAACTAAATCATAAACATACTGTATGTCTGTTACAGTTTCCCTCTTTCTACTACATGAAGTCTAGATCATAAACATAATGTAGGTATGATACAGCTTCCCTCTTTCTGGTACATAAAATCTACAGCATAGACATATTGTAGGTATCATGGAATAATGCTTTATAAAAATATCTCCATCCATTAAACTATACCCTTATATTTTGGAATTGTTCCTACAGTGTAGTATTTTCTGTGTTTCATTTAATTTTTCTATGTAAGAATGAGTGATTGTTGCTTATATTAAGGAAATTTCGTCAGAAAAAGTCGAATACACCAAAATGGCGCCATACGAATTTTTGACGACCATCAAAATTGCAAGAGGATGCATTTAGTTATGTATATGTCATTTTTCAGCCGTACAGTATGAAGCGAAATTAAACTCTGTTAATATGCGACTTTTTATTACATTGTCAAGGCACTATTGACGATAAATTGTAAATTTTCATCTGTATTATGGGGACAGCATGCTACATTCCGTTAAATGATAATGATGTCTGCTTTGTACTAGACCAATACGATGAGATGGATTGGTATATTACTAGCACACTGTAACAACAGTCCACAGGTAGACATGTCGCTTAACATGGACACATTATCTTCATTCCGAGCCAGCCAGTCTTTGCTCTTTCTCCTTGGTTGCGAATGTAACACTGAAGCAACAAATATCAAGTTGCATAACAATGAAGGCAATTTCAAAAGTCATATTAAATTTAAAAAATATTTCTCGATAGCTTTCCTTTTCAAATCATATCTTGCTAAATTGTAGATAAATTTATTTTTAGGTCGGAACAACATAATGGCTACTAAACCAAAATATCATACAGACGACGATGATCATGACAAAAAAGTGTATCCTACTAAGAAAGTGTTGTTTGTTGACAGTTATGGTATCAAATTATTGCCTTATCGGGGAAGACGAAAACATTTTTCAAGTATACAACAAGTTCTTGGTAGCAGCAAAGACCGACACAATGATTTATTTGGAATGGCCATCTTTCAATTTGATCGAGAATATAAAGCTTGTTTAGAACGAAGGAAACAGAATGAACCACAGATCTTGAACATTTTATTCCCAGTCAAAACAGACAACAGATATTTAGAATATTTAGAGAATACACAATTGCAACAGACAGGTAAATACAATTTTATTATTAAAATCACCAATTAGTAATAAATTAATAAAGTTACATAGGACTTGTTTATTGTTATGATAGATTTGGAAACAATCAATTCTAGTATTTATTAAATATTTTTGATAAAAACATAGTATGCATACAAGTCTGAAGATACCAAAGGGGTAACCATATGTGTGTAAATCGATAAAGGACAGGCAATGAAGTAGCCAAAATAAAGCTTACTAAGGAACAGATGTACAAAACATTCCAAAAAAATGTAAGGTTAAGCAACAAAACCAAGCGTAGGATGGGGGCGTGAATCATGTGCTGTGGAACGGTAGACAGTTCATGATCCACGTTTTTGTAGCTCAACTGGCTGGAAGCCCAAGTGATCTTTTGCCATCTCTTGGCGTCCTTCGTCTGTTAGCTTTTCACATTTTAACCTTATTATATAAAACCACTTTGCCAAATGAACCGAAACTCGATAAGGAACATCTATGAAAGCGCCTCTAGATTGATTGCACATTTCAATTCGATCCTTTAGCAAACAAGGCCGTCATAACCAATTCTTCTTTCTGGTTTGTCTATTTTTAAAAATAAATCTTCTCCTGTGAAACCACTAGCCCAATAAAGCAAACTTATACAGGAGACATCTATGGGAAGTACTCTATTACGACTGCTTATTGTGTTTCGATCCGCTAACGAACATATACGACATAGGCAATTCGTGTTTCTAGTTGGTCGATTTCTAAGCATCTTCTCCTCTGGAACTGCTTGGCTAAATTAACCGAAACTTGGTAAAAACATCAATTAAAGGTACTCAATTAAGATTGCTCATATTGTTTCTATTCGTTGACAGTCACCGCCGCCATATGTATTTCTTGGTTCTTGTTGTTCGATTTCTTTAAAAAGTAATTATTCTCCAAAACTACTTGGCCAAATGAACCGAAACTTGGTATGAAACATGTATGGAAGGTCTTCTATGAAGATTGCTCCTTTCGTCCCGATCCGTTCGCAAACATGGTGGGTCGATTTCTAAATATCTACCCTGAAACTGGCAGGCGAAATGGACCAAAGCTTGGTAGGAAGCAGCTATGGAAGACCCTCTATTAAAAATGCTCCTTTCGCTTCGATCCGAAACATTTCCGCCACAGGCGATTCTTGTTTCTGGTTTGTACATTTCTAAGAATGTTCTCCCATGGAACCACTTGTCCAAATAAAAGCAACATTTACTGGAAGCATATATCGAAGGCCCTCTATAAGATTCCTCATTTCATCCTAATTTGACGAAAAACATGGTCGCCAAGAGAAATTCTTGCTTCTGACTGGCTGGAATTTAAAAAGTCTTCTCGTCTGCAGCTAGAAGACACAATGAATTGTTACTTTGTAGGAATCATGTATTGGGAATCTTGTACAACATTACCATATTTGGTGGCTATCATACAACCAATGTTTTCCCCATAGGCAGTTCTTTTTTTTTATTGCCCTATTTAGAAAAAAATTCTAAAACGTTCTTCCAATTTATCTGAAATTTGGCATGAAAGGTTCTGTATAACGTTTCCTCAAAACAAAATGATAAGTGAACATCACTGAGTCTTTAATTTTTTTCTGTCTCCATTTTAACATGAATATCATGGGAATGTCACCAAAGTGAATGGTTCATAAATAGATAAATGAATAAAATTAGGAATTATTAACATAACGAATACAACATGCGAAACTGAGAAAAATGTAATGTCACAGTTTTATCCTCATCTTATTTTTTGTCGTTGCAATCATTTACATAAATGGAAATGCACAGTATGACATGTAGTTTTGAAAATATAAGAAGATGATACGAAATATATGTTCATTTAGAAATGAGGCATTTATTAGTTATTAAAACATATTTACTGCAGAAAATAATGAATGGAATTGGATGATATGATTTATATTGTTCAGTTGGGTGGAAATGAACGAAATATTTAATAGCAATCAATTTACATGTGTAGAAATGTGTAGACAATGAGTATTCTCACTTTTCAAAATAATTCAAAATAGGTCTAGAACAAAAGATAATTCACGTTCATAGCGAAGTGTACTCGATACAGCAATATGTGATTAGGTTTGTCGGTGACTTGCAAAAGGTTGGTGGTCTTTTTCTGGTAATCCGGTTTCCTCCAGCAATAAAGCTGATCACCGACAATATAGCTGAAATTTTGTTGAAACATCGCAACAATAACCATAAACAAATACAAACCCAAACTCAACAGACATTACAATACTTTGTTAGCATCCGATTCAAATAATACATGGATTATAAATAAGATGATGAACTGTTTGTGAATCCACTGATGTAAAATAAAAATCGATGTTTAAAATTTGTCTGCAAGGGTTGATGGTAACATTTGATAGACGTAAAATAAAACGAAATGACACGACCCTTGCATGTTTTAGTCTCATAACCTCAGAAATAGGATTTCGTTGTTTCATCTAGGTATTATTTAAAAAGTTATCAAGAAAGTCAACGTAAAAATCACTTGTATTATTTTTCTGTTACCATGATTTATAACACCAGAACCTTAACACTAATACATTGTGTCTTGGGAATCAAACTAAGTTGTTATTGATGTCACATTATATTTATGTTTATTTAGCATATATTAATTGAACGAATACCATTGACCACAATATTACTGACATTAAATAAAAATACAAGCCATTAAGATATGCTTTATTTTATATAGATCATACATCATTGTTTTCATCACACGAGAAAGAGATTTATGACAACCTAATAAGTGTAGTTGGTAGTGAGATGGACATAAGAATAAGACAAAATATATTTCTGATAAAGGACAAGATACTTAAAAAACGAAATACACATCTGACCATGGTATCCAGTGGAAGTTTAGCGGAAGGTTTAGATCTTCCCGGAAGTGATTTAGATGTAATGTTTGTACTTAATGGTGCTCAAGTAATACATAATGTAAAACATATGAATCGGTCAGCAATATATCCTACTCTCCTAATGGAAGAGGACAACGAATTTCCTGGATTTTCTAGATTGAAGTTGATAGGATATAGTGGTTATGGATACATATATACCTCACCAGAACTTTTTGTTGAAACAAGAAATGAATTATTTTTGTCACACATTTTGTTCATCCGTAAACTTATTGAAACAAATGTTAATGTGAAGCAATTCACACATGGTCCCTGTTTGTGTGACGAAGATCAAATCGAGGATACAGCTTTCTGTTTTCACTTGCATTCCTGGCCAAAGCAAGCAAAACAGTGGATATATCGTCATAGACATGGTCAGTGGCCTACATATATATTAATAGACGAAATAATTAATTATGGCTGTATATTAGTACCTATTGGACCTACAGAAATAGAAAATAATCAATTACTATGGAGAATATCATTTTCTATGGCAGAGAAACAATTGTCACATTCGATGAACTACACACAAATCCTGTGTTACGCTCTACTTAAGCTGTCTCTAAAGAACATTATCGACAAAAATGATAAAGTGAAAAGCTTATTGTGTTCCTACGTCATGAAAACGGCGGTGTTCTGGTTATCAGAAGAAATTACCACTAACGCATTTCAACTACAAAACTTATTTAACTGTTATTTTCTTTGTCTTGATAAAATAATAACATGGGTCAGGTGTTGTTATTGTCCCAACTATTTTATTCCTGAACATAATATGTTTCGTGGAAAAATAAATAGGTCTAATAATCGGCAGTTGGTGAATGTATTAGAAAGACTAAGAAATGGTGAACGAGACGTTTTTACAGTTAATGCATTGTTTAATAGTGAAGCCGTGTTACACGAGCCATGTGTTAAACTAGAAATGTTTTTCTATAGGATTAGTCTCCTTCATCCTGCAATTCAGAACGGAAATGAATACACACTGCTAAGTTTTATAAAATCGTTAGCCATATCACAGTCATCGAGTATTTTGTCAGAAATATGTAAATGTTATTATGCCATGGCTAGTCAGAGGGTTGTTCAGCAGTTGCCGTTTCCTACTTCTAATATATCTAATGCACATGTAATACGACGTTATCATAAACATTTGCATGACGGTACAAAGTCAGATGCTGTGAGTGGATGGTTGTTATATGCCTCATTTTACTATGTACTTGGAGAGTACAATACAACGTTAAAGATCATAGATCATGTTTTGTCTCGTTGTACACCCGATATGATACAGTTAAGTAATCACAATTGCAACACAAAAGCTATTAAATATTACACACAGAATGTAGGTTGTTCAAATATTACACTGAATGAGAAGATGAGACTGGCAACGATATGTTGTGTGTGGTATTTAGGCAAATCAACACTGATACCTCATGAATTAAAACTAGAAGTTCAGGTTTATGGGTTTGGAGTACCACCTGTTGTTATGTCACATTGTCTAAGGTTTCTATGCTACCATCATCTTGATAACATTGTCAATAGACAACAGTCATTACGTGATTTACATCTAACAATAAAAGAGGCGTACTTTATATTTGGAAATCTAATATCAAATTCATTCACAATATTAGGAGTATGCAATGAGATAATCGGTGACAAAAAAAAAGCTTATCGTTGCTATGATATTGCCCTACGGTGTGGATATGATATATGTCACACGGCGGCTAAACGGAAAGTAAACCTCAACATGACATGAACATTTGTAACATCAGCTATGTGCATATTTCATTCTGTACCTACTAAATGTATTTGATTATATTAATTGTATGATATCAAAGAACTAAGCTACATTTCTTTAAGAAAGGTCTTAGGATGCCAAAGAGGTAATCAGCAGCTGTAAGAGGAAAGGTCCACAATACAATGGTTAAAAGACAGACAATGGTCATCAAAATATTACATAGAAAACTACATATTAAGCAAAACGAATGCACTAAAAACGGGAAGTGAAGGGTAAGCAAGTCTTGCTCCATTAGTGGCACCACTGGTATTGTTTCTGCTAAAAATATAATACTTCACGAATGAGAAAAAAATAAAATAATGTTGTAGATGATAATAATTGTGTGATGATTTCAATGTATATATGTATTCGCATATTCTATATATATATATATTTCTCTCATCTGAAATAAGATAACAATTTGTGTAAAAAGTGTATCGTTAGTTATCATATTAATATCGTTGCTAAGCATCAAATAAAAGAAATCTCGCCAAGGTTCCTCTATAATTATTTGATGTTAAATAACTCTATTTGATTACAGGAGATAAACAGCCCACACGCTCTCTTAACCACAATATATATGTTATATAATATTTAATGTTATATTTATACATGATACAGACTATATGAGTATTTTAAGTGTGAGAGTTCGTTCTGGACAGAAGGAGTTTTCCGATATTATGATACATTTGTCTGACTTTAATACGTTAAGACTGTAATATTATGGACTTCACCTCGTACTGTGTTGTTTGGAGGACAACATATTAGTGAACGTTATGTCTATTTTCAGATTTCGCTTTACTTTTCTTTGTTTTTATTAAAGCTGGTATTTGTACATGATATTTGAGCGTTATAATTGTCCAAGTTCAATCCTGACAGGAGGCGTCTACAAATAAAAATCGTTTATGATGGTACTGTTCTATCAATTCAGACTTGTGATTCGTCTTCCAGTATTGTGTTATTTGACAGACAACATATATATGAACTGTATGTATATTTTTGTTTGATTATTGATGTTTTATGTATACATGCTACATTATATATGTTAGTTATAATTGTGTGAGTGTGAGTTCGATCAAGACAGGATACTTATATCGGTATGACTTATTCTTGAGGATATTATACAGTGTAACCGTCAGACTATAATGGAGCAATTCAGACTGGAGATTTTTATTCTCGATGAGTGTGATATTTTCAGATTTTTGTATTATTTTTATTATTAAGTTTAGTAGCCTTGTTAACTTCATGGTTAATTTCTGTTTTTCTTGTATAACAACAATGAACTATGCTTACTTCACTATTACATATACGGAACATTTGTATTTATTATTATTTATTGTTACCTAGTGTCACCTTTGGCAATAGTTCATGTATATCGGGGAGAGACAATTTTAATTTAAGATATTGAAATAAAACAAGGAATGTAAAACAATATAGTCTAGTAGGGTTATTATAAAAGTAAATCCATATGTAATAAGTAATAGAATAAGGGTAAGCCATTTATATACCTTCCAATATGTGAAAATTCTGAATATCTAATTAACTATATACATATTTCAAATGTACTATGAATGAATAATAAATAAAAAATGTTAACATTTTTAATAATTTCCTTAAACTTGTATTGTCGTGGGAGATCTACTTATCCAAAAAGGGGAGAATCCCTTAAGCCAGTTTAATCCCGCCATATTTCTGTACCAGTCCCAAGACAGGACCTGGATTTCCAAACCGATATTCCTTGGTCATTTTTATGTTCGGTGATTTGAGGTGAGAGTCATTAATGCTTTTATTGATATTTGATTCGTTCGTTTGCTGGTTTATGGTGTTTATATCCATTTTCAACAATATTTCAGTCATATCGTGGCGGTCAGTTTTATTGATGGGGGAAACCGGAGTACCCTCCAAAAACCATCAACCTGTCTCAAAGTTACTTACACATTGTATCACATAATGTAATATCGAGTCTACCTCGCCATGCGGGCATTTGAAACTCAAAACTTTAGTGTTGATAATCACTGATTGCACAATAATAAATCAAACTACCATGCTAACACGTCCACGAAGGCCCCTATTGACATTTGTTGACCAAGGCAAAACAAAACAGATTTTACAGGTGATAAGCAAAGCAACACAAATCCTTATTAGAAACATGGACAAATGTTGAAAAGGAGAAAACAACATAAACACAGCACGTTTGTCCAACAGTACAAATAAACAACAAATCTGTACAACAGTATAAATAAACAACAAGTCGGAAAAGCAACAGAAATGAACAACAAGTCTGTACAGCAGCACAAAAACAACAAGTATATCCTACAGTAGGAAAAAAACAAGTTTCTACAACAATACACATAAACAACAACAAATCTGCAAAACAGTGAAAATAAAGAAGAAGTTTGTACGATAGTACAATTAACAGCAAATCTATTCAACATTACAATTAAACAACAATTATTTACAACCGTACAAATAAACAACAATTATTTACAACAGTATAAATAAACAACAAGTTTATACAACCGTACAAATAAACAACAAGTTTGTCCAGCAGTACCAATAACCAACACGTTTGTCCAGCAGTACAATCAAACAACGTGTTTGTCCAGCTGTACCAATAAACAACAAGTTTGTCCAGCAGTACAAACAAACAAAACATTGTCATCAAAGTTATAGAAAAAGTGCATTATAGCAATTCATGATATGTACTTTGAAATCAGGGTTCTTGTTTGTAGATGACATAAAACAATAAGCAGAAAACTAAACAAAACAAAATTGCTGTTATTACTCTGAGCTAAAATAAAATGAACAGATACGAATTCTTCCTGATAATTATCCATGCATGGCGTAAATAAACGTTATAAAACAAACCGAAGGGACAATCAAGACTGGACAATCGAGAGACACTGGCCTGGCAACATTGGGTACACAAGATAAAACGAAGCTAAATAACAACACAGAAAACTTAAACAATAATCGTGCGCGTTCGATTCGTATCCGGTAAAGAGGAGTACACCCATACAATTCATTTGTCTGACCTTAAGACTGTAGTGTTTCAATTTAGACTTGAGATTCTCAGTTTTCGTCTCAAACTGTATGATTTGATATTGATGAACTCTATGTATATTTTCAGATTTATGCATTAAACTTGCATTAGGTGTATTAATGTTGAGTTTACTTTCTACATTTAACTATATAATTGATAGTTTGTTTTATGTAAATGAGCTTGAAATACACACTCCATGTTGTACTTACTTCTCCATCACATCACGGGGCATTTGCATTTAATATTACGTAGTATTTAAAGTCATCTTGGAAATATTTCATTGATATAGATATAGACAATTTTAATTTAGCATATTGAATTATATACAATATAGTCTAGATATTGTATAAGTAAGAAGAGCTTGAAGATACTAAAAGAGCAATCAGCTTCCATATACAGAAGAACAGACAACACAATGGTCAAAAGAACAAGTAGAAAAGGACAAACAACGATCTACAAAACATACATGTAAAATTAAAGATCGAGTAACACGAACCCCACTACAAACAGGGGTAAAGTCGTGTGCTCCGGAAGGATAAGTAGTTCCTGCTCCACAAACCATCTGTAATACGTATTAGAATTTCAATATTTTGAACTGTCAAGCATACAACATGTACATCAGACCCCCCCCCTTTCTACTGTGGTCCCTTGATGTGAAGCGGGTATCGTTTCAAATACTTCCATGACTATAGAAATACATTAATCCGCGCAAATGATCATCTTGATAAATTTTCAGAGCCATCGGTGAACTAGAACTAAGGTTATACAGCTCGGAAACAATTGTGCAACAGACGGACACCAACAACAGACCAATAACATAAAGTGACCGTTTATACCGTTGTTCTTCATTAAAAATAGAATTAAGAATAATCCTAGTATGACCTATGACCAATGCAACATGTGTCTACAAACTTGGATCCTATAGGTTGCTAACATATGAAGTTGGGATTTTTACTTACTTGGAGAGATCGGACAGAGGAACGAAAAAGGAACAGGTGCCGTTATTATTCTCTCTCCATATATACGAGGGAGTCATAAAATGGTATTCCTAGATGTGGGGTTATGACCAAAAAAATAAAATACGGGGGGATTAATCTTACAAATACCGTCACCATTGTAAGCGACATGAGATAATATTTCTTAGTGGTGTTCATGTTATTCATGCTGTCAAATTACATGTCTTCACGTTTTAGTTCGTGTTGTAATTTCAGCGTAAAAACGATGTGCGATTCGTCTTGATTACCATTTGTTTTCTAGGGAGTTCATGTTTTATGTGTGATATTTGTACTTATTTGCGTTGTTACGTAAAGTTGTTTTTTCTAGAATATTCTGGTAACAGGAAGATACAACCCAACAATCAGTTAAGTTTCTATACTTTTCTATATTACCGAAAATTACTTAATAATATACAATTACAAAAATCAAATTTGTAGAATTTAATAACTAGACTGACTGTTCACGTGTAAATCTTTTAGCATAAATGTACTTTTCCTTTCTGGTATAATAGTTCGATTCCTTTCCTATAAAATTGAATTCCTTTTGAATAATTATATCTTTGGTTTTAATCCTCACAGTTCCCTGATATTGTCTGTTGAAGTTGTTTATAGTTCAATGTTCAAGTCACGTGACTTCACCGAAATAAGTCAGCGCCGGATTTACTATTAGCACAGGGTCCCGTTGACCAAAGGAGGGGAGGCGCAAATTTAAATTTGAAGGCGTTCTGTTTCGGAGCGATTCCAGACATAACGATAGAGTTGATAGGCTATGGAAGTGTGTCACAAAGCAGGCAGTCATGACAGTGGCTCAGTGGCTCAGTGGCATAGAAACCAAATTGTTATAAGACGCCTCTGGTTATTGGCAAAAACAATAAGATGGATTCATGTTTACAGGGTGCAATTTTAAATTCGATGGTGCTTTGTTCAATTTGGACACTTTAAGAAGAATGTATATATACTGGAGCAGTGAAAACCAACACTGCTGCTAAAAATAGCTATTGATAGAAATGTGCTTTAACAAGTTTATTCTTCAAGTCCTTGTATATGTAGCTTCAATCCTCCTAATGAGAAATTACACACAGAGGAATAAATAAACATAGAAACAAACACAACTACCCGTATTATTGTTAATTATACTTATTAGATATTTACATATATTCATTGTTGGTAGTCCGTTAAGCAGTTTATTAACAAACAGTATTAAAGATATTTCTCCGTCCATTTGCTTAAAGAATTAATAGAATTACAAGCACAATTATAAATGAGAAGCCTGTAAGAGGACTTCTCCAAAAGTAAATATTTTAATAATAAATTATGTTCGGTTTAGTTTTATCTTTAAATTAGAAAGAATAAATTCATTTTCTTATGCAAATATTCCTGGGTAAAATTAATCTAGGAAGATAATACAGATATGCGTGTTGGTGTAACGTATTGTCTTGTTTAGTATCTTGGATGTATTCAGTAGAACGGTAGTGATAGTTTGCGTTATTTACACATGTTTACAAATGTTCCTCTATATTGTTTCATTATTATTATTATAGAATATTATTTAGTCTAAGTCATCTGATGTATTTTTGTCCAATTTAATAGCTCATAACTGATCACAAATATTACGATCCAATTTAAAAAAAATTACTTTGACTCACAGTCATTAAAATTTCTGTGATATCTTTCAGTATTAGAAAACAGTTAACACAGAAATTTGAACTTCATGAGTGACCTAAGAATGGCATTTGTTGCAGGTATTCTGACCAGTACACTACTATAGAGAGTGCGACGTACGTGCTGCTGCTAAGGACGTGTTGGTTCATCTTTCTGTATGATTTTTCATTTTGATATTTGTTTGTGTTTAACGCCACTTTCAGCAATATTTCAGCTATATCATGGCGATCTGTTTTAGTAGTGGAAGAAGCCGGAGTACCCAGAGAGAACCACCGACCATGGGCAAGCAACTGGTAAATTTTATCACTTGCCGTTCCGAGTCGGGTGCACCCACGCCGTATTGGTGATAGGCTTGTATGAGTTGTTAGGTAATCCAACTACCTAACTCATTGAGCCACCCGGGCCCTCTTTTTTTCTTCTTTCTGTATCATGAATGTAAGAGATACAACTACTACTATGCTACTTCGCCGCCGTTTGGCTTCTCGAACTGTCGGAAAGATGGCACCGTAGCGCTGGAGAGAATTAGCTTCGTGTGGTTTCAATAGAAATATTATTCAGAGAATCAGAAGAATAACGATATCTATGCTATGCATGCATACATACATGGAAAATTATAGTATCTTATTGAAAATATGTCAGCATACATGCAAGATTGTAACAACAGTGTTGCGTTCTGGTCACCCCGTTCATGTAATATCTTCTTCATGCATTTCTTGAGGGTGTTAGTTGTGAGTTGTGCTCACGTGACTTAACAGTGTGAATTACGCTGTGGTGGGTATGGTTGAGTCGGGTGAGTGTTTGCTGAGACTGAACGCAGCGTTAAATACTCTGCCTTTGAAGTTTATCAAACGCGACAATGTTATTTTAGAATCTTGAATGTCATTTTTAAGGCATCTTTTAGTTTAGATATAATATCTTACTAAATAATTGGGAAATTGTGCAGTTTTAAGATTTTAATTGTATATGAGGTTTAATGTGCTGAGTACTGATTGTGTGGCTAGTGTGTTAAGTGTGATTTTAATTCCTAAACTTATCTATTAATAAAAAATAAAATAAGCTTTTTCATGAAATGGTTATTGGGGTCCACACAAAAAATTAAGAGTAAAAGTGTTCCATGTGGCAAGAAAAGGTTGACAACCACTGCATTAAATGGTGTTTAGATTTAATTACATGATGTTGACTGTAATGACTGCCCTGTCTGTTCTCTTTTTATCAAGTTTGACTATTTCATCATGTGACCTGTGTAAGACAGTGTTGGGCGGGTTGGGGCTTTCGGTAATATATAATATCTTCGAGTTTGTTGCAGACGCAGTTTACATGTCTGACCTACTATAGCGTAATATTTTAACTATTCCTACATTTCCTGAGCATGTATACCTGACTGCCTGTGTAGGACTACCGGGTCTACCTCCCTCAGGACCCAAGTAAGGGGCCTCATAACTTAACTAGCACAGGACCTCATTTGTCCTAAATCCGGCAATGTATATATGCATGTAGTATTTACTAATCAAAGTGCAATTTTTTCTTAAGCAAATTATATTGTGAAGAAGTCAATGTCCTTTCTACAACTAATTTAAATATTTTGACAGATTTTTAGGAACTGTCTTTAATGGTAATATTAAACAAATAATATACAGTTTTCGTCATGAATCAACCATCATCTTAAACAGGGCTGTCAAGTTTCGAAAATCCAAATACGTTAGATAGTAAAAAATATATTAAGGGATTTGGGTTTATGGTGTGTAACGCCATTTGCAATAATATTTCAGCTATATGGTGGCGGTCAGTTTTATTGGTGGAGGAAACCGGAATATTCGGAGAAAAAACCGACCTGTCGCAAGTCATTGACAAACTTTATCATATTCTGTTGTATCGAGTACACCTCGACTGAGCGGCGTTCGAACTCACAACGTTAGTGGTGATAGGCACTGATTACATAGGTAGTTATAAATCCAACTACAATACGATCACGGCCACGGCGGCCCCTAAAAACAAAGGGAAAATATAAGAAAAGTTTGAGGATACCGAAGGGATCATCAGAATCCGTATATCGAAGAAGAACAGACAACACAATGGCCAAAAGAAAAAGTACAAAAGGACAAAGAATGATTTACAAAACATAACATAAAACTAAAGATTGAGTAACACAAACCCCACATATGAATTGCAATTCACCCCCAAAAAAACCCCACAATCATGCACTGGTTACATAATGTGGTACTTGCATATATTTAATGGCACAAGCGTACACCTTTGATTTGTCTATAAGAGTTTTAAATGAACAGATGACGTTTTCGCGATATGTGTTATATTGTTTGTCCCCGTTATATTGCTTTGATAATTTATTGACATGAAGCCACCTCCATCGAGAGAAAACCTCTATCCGCCATCTTCGGACGTACTAGCCAACTCTGCGGGTTGAAACATAGCAACCGGCACCAATACACGTATATTTTCTGTTGTTTGTGTGAATAGGATGACTTTGCCGTCTCTATATGGCATGCATTTGAGGTGTATATTCCTTTGACCCACATCCCGTTGCATTTGGTGTTAATTAATAGAACAAAAACTCGCTTACTACCCGTTGACTAGTAGTCTACGGGGTGGTTTTTATTTGTGTGGCTGTTCTTTTTATTTTACGCGTAGCAGTTTGTTTTGTATCTTGGATTCACAATATCTGGAGTGTAACAATAAAAAAACTGATGGTATCATATGCGTAAGAAGAGTTTGAAGATACCAACGGGGTAATCAGAATCCATATATCGAAGAACAGACAACACAATGGCCAAAAGAAAAAGTACAAAAGGACAAACCACGATCTACAAAACATACACATAAAACTAAAGATTGAGTAACACAAACCCCACATATGAATTGCAATTCACCCCCAAAAAAACCCCACAATCATGCACTGGTTACATAATGTGGTACTTGCATATATTTAATGGCACAAGCGTAC
>MJUT01039123.1:55245-69880 GCA_002080005.1 Gigantidas platifrons
TTTCTAACATATATATTCTAGAGTAAAGTGATATGTCTCTTGGTACATGTATGGTTTCTAACATATATATTCTAGAGTAAAGTGATATGTCTCTTGGTACATGTATGGTTTCTAACATATATCTCCTAGAGTAAAGTGATATGTCTCTTGGTACATATATGGTTAATGTTCATCTTTTCCTGTTTTTCCTTTCACTTGTTCTTGATTTTTACACTTCACGGATATAAATTCACAGGATTTGTGTTGATTTCGACTTATACTTTTACACGTTTTTGTGAATATAGTACCAATACATAATCCCTTCCGTTTATTGGTTCCCCTTCTTTCGTCTTTGTTTCTATGATTGATTTTTGTATTTTTGTCTTTCATTAATAAAATTAATGTTTTAATATTTAAAAGTATATGCTTACGTGACAATGCGTACTATTGATTGGTAAATAAGTACGAGTTATAGTTAGGAATATAGGGTTTAACGCCACTTTCAGCAATATTTCACCTATATCGTGGCGGTCAGTTTTATTGGTGTTGGAATCCGGAGAAAACCACCTATATGTCGCGTGCTCCCGACCTGAGCGGGATTCGAACTCACAACTTCAGTGGTAATAGGCACTGATTACATCGGTAGATATCAATCCAACTACCAAACGATGACGATCACGAGGGCAATACTGTTGTTAAGGAGTAAAGTAGTGTGGTGAAACAAATGTAATATCTAACATAACAACCAGTCTTTTAATGTATTAAACACGCACCCTTCATTGATATCTACTACTGTTTCTTCTTTACCTGTAAAATATGTGGTAAATAATTAATAATATTCCTTTGAGCATCAATTAGGAACTCAGATGACAGTAGCAACAAACATCTTACTCCCATCACAATCCCCCTTTATAACCCCAACTACAGATGTACCTTACTATCACCACAACCCTCTCCTTAACACTTAACACGTGTGTTGTATAATTATTGTTGTTGTGCTCTACTACAATTGGATGATACTATAAAATTAACACCAAGCTCCTAGTATTTAGCCTTACCCCTATCCACTTATCTCAATCATATCCCTAGCATGTGTCGTTTGTAATAATCAATATTGTTTTATACTTCAATTAGATAATAAAAGGACACTAACCCATAATCCCTTACTCTAACCTGTGACCTCTAACTACTAACCTCTAAACCCAAATCCTAACCTTCTAACCCTAACTGTGTAATGTGTTTGTAGATCATTGTCCTTTTGTCCTTTTTCATTTGATCATTGCATTTTTTTTCCGTCTTCGCTTTACGATTTATGATTACCCCTTTGGTATCTTCAAACATTTCTGTGTAATTAATATAATTTTTCTCTATGTCACGTAGGTAAAACAATGAGAGTAAGATCATATATGATAAGACATATCATTCTCCATATTATTAGTACTACTAACGAACATATGGCCTGTACCATGACGTATCATTATATAGTATACAAGGTCATCGTAAGACAATAACAATGAAACAGTCAGCTTTGAACCAAAATACAAGGCCATCGTTAGACTATAAGTATGAAATTGTCAGCTTTGAACCAAAATACAAGGCCATCGTAAGACAATAATAATGAAACAGTCAGTTCTGAACCAAAATACGAGGCCGTCGTTGGACAATAACAATGAAAGAGTCAGCTCTGAACCAAAATACAAAGCCATCGTAAGACAATAATAATGAAACAGTCAGCTTTGAACCAAAATACAAGGCCATCGAAAGACAATAATAATGAAACAGTCAGCTCCAAACCAAAATTCAAGGCAATCGATAAACAATGAAAATGCAACAGTTAGCTCTGAACCAAAATACAAGGCCATCATAAGACAATAATAATGAGACAGTCAGCTCTGAACCAAAATACAAGGCCATCATTAGACAATAATAATGAAACAGTCAGCTCTGAACCAAAATACAAGGCCATCGTAAGACAATAATAATGAAAGAGTCAGCTGTGAACCAAAATACCAGGCCATCGTTAGACAATAATAATGAAAGAGTCAGCTCTGAACCAAAATACAAAGCCATCATAAGACAATAATAATAAAACAGTCAGCTTCGAACCAAAATACAATATATGAGTAGGCATGGCCTATAGAGAGGACTTTAGTATTTGAAATTAAGTGATAAATGGCACATGGCCCCCTCTGATCCCAATCACTGCTAACAACTCAAACTTTCCAGTCTGGAGATACAGAGTAGAACATTTCTTCAGAAAGTCGAAATATAAATCAGGGGATCATCTGAACGAGTTTAGTAAAACACATTTTCCTTCATAAACTTGACATGGCAAGACCCAAATTACATTGACTTTTTCAAATTCGTTAAATGTTTAAAGTCATCTTCTAAGTAAGTTCTACCTACTTTATCGTAAATTACTTCTTCTACATCCGCCGTTGATATGTTATAAAACGTTGACTTGATTGAAGGTGCAAGACAAATCGGCATTTGGTTTCGATCCCGGTTTCCATCATCCATGTTTGTTTAAGAACTACTGCTTTCAAATTAATCCATATGTTATCGAATAAAAATATTAACACACGCATTTTCAAATACATAATCAAGGATAATCCTTGACATAATGTACCATCCACGATTTTTAAGTAGGAAATATTACGAAATCAGAAAATAATTTGTGACAGTGAAGTGATACGTCATACGAGTAGCTGCGGAACCGTAGTCCTTTATGGTCCCTTTTTTTCGGATGCCAAATAGATGTATTATTTTAATTTACTGAATAAAATAAAATATTTTAATTTTTTAAAACAAAACAAAGTTGCTATTGTTATTATTTTTTTATGACAGTAGATACTTTCGGATTTAAGCTGGCTTACACATCCGGGCAGCATGGTGCCCCAATTCTCGCAGATATATAGACGCGAGAGCGACGCGAGAAATTGAGCATTAGTGGTGTGGTCTTCGTGGGGGGTCTACCGACAAGGCCTTCGTTAAACAATAATAATGAAATAGTTAGTTTGAACCACAATACAAGGCCATCGTTAGACAATACTAATGAAACAGTCAGTTCTGAAACAAAATACAAGGCCATCGTAAGACAATAACAATGAAACAGTAAGCTATGAACCAAAATACAAGGCCATCATCAGACAATAATAATGAAACAGCAGCTCTGAACCAAAATAAAAGGTCATCATAAGACAATAATAATGAAACAGTCAGCTTTGAATCAAAATACAAGGCCATCATAGACAATAACAATTGAACAGTCAGCTCCAAACCAAAATACAAGGCCATCGTTAGACAATATCAATGAAACAGTCAGTTTTGAACCAAAATACAAGGCCATCATCGTAAGACAATAATAATGAAACAGTCAGCTCTGAACCAAAATACAAGGCCATCGTTAGACGTTAGACAATAGTAATGAAACATTCAGCTCTGAACCAAAATACGAGGCCATCGTTGGACAATAGCCATGAAAGAGTCAGCTCTGAACCTAAGTACAAAGCCATCATAAGACAATAATAATGAAACAGTCAGCTCCGAACCAAAATACAAGACCTTCGTTATACAATAACAATGAAACAGTCAGCTTTGAACCACAAAACAAGGCCATCGTTAGGCAATAATAATGAAACAGTCAGCTTTGAAACAAAATAAAAGGCCATCGTAAGACAAGAAGAATGAAGCAGTCAGCTCTTAGCCAAAATACAAGGCCATCGTAAGACAATAACAATAAAACAGTCACATTTGAACCAAAATACAAGGCCACCGTAAGACAATAACAATGAAACAGTCACCTTTGAAACAAAATACAAGGTTATCGTAAGACTATAATTATGAAATTGTCAGCTTTGAACCAAAATACAAGGTCATCGTAAGACAAAAATAATGAAACAGTCAGCTTTGAATCAAAATACAAGGCCATGATCAGAAAATAACAATGAAACAGTCAGCTTTGAACGAAAATACAAGGCCATCGTAAGACAATAATAATGAAACAGTCAGCTCTAAACCAAAAATACAAGGCCATGGTAAGACAATAGTAGTGAAGCAGTCAGCTTTGAACCAAAATACAAGGCCATCGCTAGACAATAATAATGAAACAGTCAGCTCTGAGCAAACATCTAATTGTCATTACCATCTTTATTCATCGGTTAATATGACATTATAACATCATTTATCCTCTAATATACAGCGTCATGGCGTCATCACGACAACAGACATATTTACGTTAAACTTGCCTTTATTCTTCCTTTGAACGCTCTATTTACGTTAAACTTACCTTTATTTTGCCTTAGAACGACAACATACCTATTTAAGTTAAGCTTACCTTTATTTTGCCATAAAACGACAACAGATATATTTACGTTAAACTGACCTTTATTTTGCCTTAGTCTTCCAATGATGCAGTGAACAATCAAACACAGAACAGATGTACATATAATACAGGCCACTGCTATTCCACCTACAACTCCCAAGGAATACAACTGTTTCTCTCCATCCATCAACACTGAAATGGTAATAATAACTTGATTCAAAGAACAATCAGTATCGCCACTAATACAGTTAGTAGGTGGCTGAGATGTACTGGTCTTGTACATTTTAACGGTGTTTTAGTTTGCTTTTCATTTGGCCTATTACGAAAACCTACAAATGACAAAAAAGCAAAACATAACACAGAAAATTAAAAGGTTATCATAATGGACTCAACCACAAACCAGGGAATCAACCCTTGTGCTCGTGAAGCGTAAGCAGTTCATAATTCTTATGATATATCTACCGTGTATAGTCAAGTCAAAGTTTTTGATTAAATGAGTGTTCACATGTTTTTTTTTAAATTATCTTAAGTGGTTGCAACAACGTAGAAGATAATAATATTGCGATTTTGCAATTTTGGTATCTTCAAACTCTTTTTGTACAGGGGGTACAATACAAGGATATTTCAAACACACAATAATACGATCCACCAACGCGATCTCATATGTGAAAACAGACGTTATTACGTAAACACAACCGGGTGTGAGACAAGATACTCCTACATAAACACAATCAGGAGTAAGCCAGATGTTCCTACATCAACACAACTGTGAGTGAGACTAGATGATCCTGCTTAACATCACCAGGCGTGAGACCAGATGCTACTGCTGAAGCACAACTCGGAGTGAAACCAGATGCTACTGCATAAACATATCCGGGAGTAAACCAGATACAACTGCACAAACATATCCGGGAGTAAACCAGATGTACTGCATCAACACAACCCGGAATGAAATTAGATGTATCTATATAAACACAACCGAGATTCAGACCAGATACTCCTACATAAACACACCTGGGAGTGAAACCAGATGCTACTACATAAGCACAACTGGCAGTGAGACCGTGTGTTCCTACATGAACACAACTTGGAGGGAAACCAGATGCTACTACATAACCACAACTGGGAGTGAGATCTTGTGCTCCTACATAAGCACAACTGGGAGTGAAATCAAATGTTCCTTCATAAACACAATCGGATGTGAGACCAGATGTTCCTACATAGACACAACTGGGAGTGAAATAAATTGGTACCACATTAACCCAACTGGGAGTGAGACCATGTGTTCCTACATAAACACTAATGGGATTGAAACCAGATAATCCTACATAAACACAAATGGGAGTGAGACCATATGTTCCTACATAAACACAAATGGGAGTGAGACCAGATGTTCCTACATAAACACAACTGGAAGTGAGCCCAGATATTCCTACATAAACACAACTAGGAGTGAAACCATATACTCCTACATAAGCACAATTGGAAGTGAAACCATATACTCCTGCATAAGCACAACTTGGAGTGAAACCAGATATTCCTACATAATACAAGCGAGAATGAGAACATGTGTTCCTACATAAGCACAAATGTGGACAAAACCAGATGTTCCTACATAAACACTCCTGGGAGTGAAACCAGATACTCCTACATAAACACAACTGGAAGTGAAACTAGATGATACTATATAAACACAACTGGGAGTGAGAATATGTGATCCTACATAAATACAACTGGAAGAGAAACCAGATGTTACTGCTTAAGCACAACTGGGAGTGAAACCACATGCTCGTACATAAACACAACCGAAAGTGGGAACATGTGTTCCTACATAATTATGCACAACTGAGAGTGGGACCAGTTGCTACTACATTATCACAACTGGGAGTGACACCAGGCGTTTCTACATAAACACAACTGGGAGTGAAACCAGATACTGCTACACAAACACAACTGGGAGTGACACCAGGCGTTTCTACATAAACACAACTGGGAGTGAAACCAGATACTGCTACATAAGCACAACCGGATGTGAGACCAGATGTCCCTACAATAACACCTCTGGAAGTGAAACCAGATGATAATATATAAACACAACTGGGAGTGAGAATATGTGATCCTACATAAACACTACTGGGAGTGAAACCACATACTCCTACATAAACACAACCGAGAGTGAGACCAGACTTTCCTACATATGCACAATTGGGAGTGAGACCAGTTGCTACTACAGAAGCACAACTGGGAGTGAAACCATGAGTTCCTACATAAACACAACTGGAAGTGAAACCAGATACTCCTCCTTAAACACAACCGGATGTGAGACCAGATGTTCCTACATAAGCACAACTGGGAGTCAGACCAGATGTTCCTACATAAACACACTGGGAGTGAGACCAGATATTACTGCATAGACACAACTGCAATTAATCTCTGTTTGTAATTCTGTTAATATAATTGATAATTCTCTCACACAACTCATAAGCCGGGAGTAAACACAGGCGCTTATGTATTGTAAACAGTTACTGATCTACTAGTGGCACCCATTACTTCTCCGGTGTGATTTCATTTGCTTATAGTCACTACTTGTACAATGATAATAAAAAGAATAATAAAAGAGGTTTGCAATACGGTTTATTGATTTATTTATTGTGCTTAACGCCATTTTCAGCAATATTTCAGCTATATAATGGCCACCAGTTTTAGTGGCGGAAGAAGTACCCAGAGAGAACCACCGACCATGGGCAAGCAACTGGTAAAGTTTATCACTTGCATCTGCGAGTCGAGTGCACCCTTTTTGTAATTTACAAAGCCACGTTCGAACCCACGCTGTATTGGTGATAGGCTTGAATGAGTTGCTAGGTAATCCAACTACTTAACTCACTGAACAACCCGGACCCACAATACGGTTTAAAACAGTTTATATCAGAAACTTTATATGGGCAAAACATGTACTTGTTTACTAATACCTTAGGGCAATAATAAACAAATCATGTAATATAATAGTTCTTCAGGTTCTAGACAGGGTATATAATGTCACAATTCCGGCTTCAGATTGATATGCCATGTCTAGAGGCTGTATAACATATAATATAACAATATCAACGTTATACCTATATACTTATCAGCTACGCATTTGTTAGTTGTCTGGTGGAAATAATACAGTATATACCGATCATACTGATGTCTGCTTTGTACTTATATACTTACCAGCTAGAGAATTATTGTTTGTCAGATGAAATAATATTGTATATTTTCTGAGTTCCGTGTTGTGATGTCGGTTTATATTTCCGCATTAAAAAGGATTTTAATTTCGTCTTTACCTCTAGTTGTGTTTAGTCTACATCGGCTAATATCAACCTTATTTTCAATAATGATTACATGATTCGATAAAATTATATATAATAAAGTCTATGCCATACCATTTCATTGTTATATTTAATTACCTGGACAACGATTCGTGTTACAAACACGACTCTCTACTGAGTCACCAAAACAAAGACTACCTCCATTTGATGGAGCTGGATTAATACATTCACGTGTTCTTGTCGAAATACCTCCACTACAACTTACAGTACAGTTGTTCCAATTTAACCAGGAACTCCAACCGCCATTTACTAAAACAACACCTAAACAAGTCATTTACAATATGTGATGATAGCAGGTGTATGGAATCTCTGCTTTAGAACAACATGGGGATTGTCTTGCAGTTCGTTTTCAGACATTTTACAGCGCCACCGAATCCTAGAGTACTAGACTATTAAACCAAGGGCTCTCTAAAGAAGCGTCCCATCTTTCAAACAGTTTCTAGGAAGTTATCAACACATTGTTGACAAGTATTCTGTTAATAGCATAGAGATGACGTCAGAAGGCATTGTCAATCATATTTTTTACTTAAAGTTGGCTTGTTTTTGTATTATTTGTTACGAGGGCCTTGTGTACTGTTTAATATTTGGATAGTGGTTGAGACCATCGACTGTCTTTAATCGAAGTAATAGTACACATAAGACAACATCTGTGTCATGAATATTAAATATATCGTGTATAATGTTCATGACTATAGCGTTCTTTATGATAACGTTGTTCTCTTGGTTTTATGTGAGGGTTGACATTGTACCGCATCATTTCATTAAGAGGGAAGGTGTGGTCCCATAAAACTATATTAATATCACCACTTTTTAATGAAGTGGCAGTACCAAGCCAGGAATGTTACCGGAGGTTCCGTGGCGTTAGTCCGAAGATCCATTAGTCCGAAGGTTCGTTAGTCCGAAGGTCCATTAGTCCGAAGGTCCATTAGTCCGAAGGTTCGTTAGTCCGAAGGTCCGTTATTCCGAAGGTTCGTTAGTCCGAAGGACGTTAGTCCGAAGGCCCGTTTGTCCTAATGTCGGCTACCCATACGTTTGAACTCGTTCAGAATAACGACTTACAAGACTGCGGTATTCGCGGGAAACCGTAGACGCATACTTTGAGTTTTGGTAGTTCAAAAAGATAAACTCATGTCCCCCCCACCCAAAAAAAAATTAATAAATCATTTATGGAATGATAAAGGTAAATTTACTGTTTATCCCCAAAAGACCCCATCTCTCTATCTAACCAATGAAATGGCGATTTCACGTGACGGTCAACCCCGGATGCAGCAACGAAAGAGGGGTTAATCAAGGGATACTGGTTTATAAACTTAGGTGTAGGAAAGGGACATATGTAAAATTAGAATATAAACACATATTTGAAGTTAACTCCAAATGACTTTCCAAAATGCCTTGTGCAAACATGTATCTTAAAGTAGTGTTACTAGAAATTAAGGTTTTAAACAACAAAGTACCGAAATTGTAGGAAATAATTATTGTTTTTCTAGTTTAAATTGTACGTTTCTTCCTACATGTAATATGCATAAAACATTTGTTAGATTATCTTTTATGATATTATGTTATTTTTTGTTTCTGATGTGTGTATACCTAAGTACCAATCTTTAGAATTTCTACACTAACAACAGACTGTTTATTCCTCTACAGTATACCACTTGGTTAATATCTCTAAGGACATCCTCATCTGGTACACGTATCTGGTAAAGGGTACTTGTATATTTCGAGCCATGGAACACGGTATTCTGGAATTACATAGATGTAGAATTTTGTACGCGTATGTTTAAGTTGTTGCTGTAGTTGATTGGAGTTTTCAATATTCCATAATAATTGGTATATATTTGAGGTTACACTCCGTATTTTGCAACCATCAGTTGTACGTTAGATCGTCCGTTTAATGATTTTATGTATTATAGTTGAACCTGTGCAATCCGACACCTGAGTTTTCCGACATCCTGTGACATCCGACAAAAATGTATGGTCCCAAAGTAGTTCTGTTAACATAAATAAAACTTGAGTATTCCGACATCGTGTACAATCCGACACATTTCCCTGGTTCCTTGGTGTGTCGGATTAGACAGGTTCCACTGTATCTGTTTAATGAAATGTACTTGTTCCTCACACAGCTTAATTTCAGATGTGTTTTTATGTTTTCTAATCCCTTTCTCAGATATCGTCTCTTTTGTGTCGTACCAAAAGGGACTCTTTCAGTAATTCGTAAAGAGTAAATGACAAGTCTAAGACTATTCTGAAGTGTTTGTTAAACAAAAAAATCCCAGTTGTTAAATGGATCAACAACGGGTCTTAAAAATAATATTTGACTAAATATCTTTTAAGTTTTAAGCTTAAACATATTTGGCTAAGATCAGAGTTTTAGTGGAGGGTTTACTTCATTGGAATGATTTCCATATATTTCAGAGACGACGCGTTTTTTTCTTCTTTTTTTTTAGACTTAGCACGCTTGGATCCATACTTACAAAACAGGGGTTTGGTGCAATTTTTGGCGAGTTTTCTACAAACTGTTTTAAGCTCTAACTATATTTGCCGATTACACATTTTGTTTGCTAGCAAAAGCCGGGCGTACAGCATACAACCCACCTGGATAGGCCACTTCTTAGTCAGGTTGTGAATATGAGTATCTTTCTTCTCTTACTTAATTTGATAAAAAAAACTGAATATTTAATCATTTCAACACTGTTCGATACCTATCCTTTGGTCGAAAAACAAGACTAACAGACTTCAAAATGTTAGGACTAATGGACCTTCGGACTAATGACCCTTCGGACTAACGGACATTCGGACTAATGAACATTCGGACTAACGGACCTTCGGACTAATGAACCTTCGGAGTAATGCACCTTCGGACTATCGAGCGGTCACCGTTACCGGATATGTATTTATGTGCTAGGCCCATCGATTTTGACTCTTTTTGCGATTTTTCTATTGGAATGTGGAACTATTACGAAAGTGTAGTGTAGTTTGTTATTCATTATTTTACTGTCATATACAGGCGATATGCTCTGCGTTATGCATCATTATTAAAAAAATATATATGTAAAAAATAAAAAAGAATATGAAATAAAGTTAAACAGTGATGGAACAAAATACCATCAATATCAACAAAGCGAACAACCATCTCTCACCCCAACTCACTGAACGCAAAAAATACCACGAAGTATGCCTTGGGAAGTTAAGGTCATGGCCTGGGAAAAGCACAGAAATGTAGCTGATTTTCATTTAATCATGATTTCCTTTATAAAGGCTTACTGCTAACAAGATTTTACTGAACCACGGGTTTCTAGTGCCTACATTGAGGTCATCACTTTGAAAGTTTTACGGTCATCATCAATGTCTCGGTGTACAATTTCGGAATATCTGTGTTACAAATGACCACAGGTATGTTCCGTTAGTCGTAATCACAAACCGGTCCTTTCATAATTCATGACTTATCACCGGATTTGTAACAAGAATAACACGACAGGTGCCACTGATGGAGCATGAAGTGCCCACCCTTCCGGAGCACATGAGTTCGTCCTAGGTTTTAAGTGGGGTTCGTGTTTTCGTTAGAACAATCAACGAAGCACTCCTCTTGCAGCTCAAATTTTGTCGTGGTTTCATATATACAGTCCGACAAAAGTTAAGCACCACCTGACTTGTTTCAATGATATCTTTTCTAATAATGAACTTATTTCAAATCGGTTTGCTGTTTTCGTTACCTGTACACACATACTTACTTACCTGTGAAACAGGTTATTGATCGATTTTTATTTATGTGTATATGACAGGGTGTGTAAAGTGCCACGTGTACTTTTCAACATTTGTGTTTGCAAACGAAAGCTGATTATTTTGTGAAGAGTTTTAAGTTTCATTTTCTATTGGTTTGGTATGATGCGGCGAAAATTAACCATACCAGAAAGGTGGCAAGCTGTTGGCATGCATAACGGTAGTTTAGCCATAGAAGGGTGGTAGACCACTTCAGGGTTAACCATTCCATCATTGTACGACTGATGCAGCGTTTTCATCAAACGGGGAATGTTACTGACCGTCCACGTGCAGGTAGACCTCGCAAAACAACGCCGAGAGAGGATCGGCTCATATCCAGACGGGCGTGGCAACGGCCGTTCGGTACAGCTGGTGCACTTCGTGGTAGTTTACCGTTTGGAGGCCACATTAGCACACGCACTGTAATCAGACGCCTACACCATCAGGGAATGCAAGCGCGACGACCAATAAAGCGTCCACAGCTGACATAACGTCATCGCCATGCTCGATTTTACTGGTCACATGATCATTTGGGGTGGACTATTCGCACATGGAGACGGGTCCACTGATCTGATGAAAGTCATTTTTTATTACGCCCTACCGACGGTCATGCAAGGGTTTGGCGCCAACGAAACACTTCATTTCAGGACAACCACATTTTGGGGGTGGGGGTGTAACTGTCTGGGGTTGTTTTTCCTTTGACTGTCAGTTGGACTTGTACGTTCTTGATAGTAATCTGACAGGCCAAAAATACCGTGACAATGTGCTCGCTTCACGCGTAGTCCTCCATTTCGACAATTATGCGTTGGCTGACATGCCAATGTTCATGGACGACAACGCTAGGCCACATAGAGCCCGAATTGTACAACATGTTTCACAGCAAGAGGCTGTTCAGACAATTCCATGGCCTGCGATGTCGCCAGACATGAACCCTATAGAGCATGTATGGGACTTTATTGGCCGAAAAATTAACCAACGCAATCCTAAATGTCAAAATATTGACGAATTAAGAACTGCTATCTTACGGGAGTGGCAACAGTTCCACCAAGAACGGCTTAGGCGTCTTGTGCAAAGCATGACGAGGCGTGTTACAGAACTTCACAATAAACGCGGTGGATATACTCGTTATTGATTTTTATGCCTTACACATACTCACAATAGATGCATTTAAAAATTCTTAAAATCTGAAGAAAAAATTTCCATCAAAGACAAACTACAAACTGGTTTTACGTTTTTCCAGCGCCTGTTTTGAACCCCATTTTTGCCACGTCAAAGTCACGTCTTTCAGGATGATAAATACTTCGTAGATTGGTAATTGTAGAGCCCTTGGTGTAGTCTTTCAAGAAGTGTAAGCAAAATGGTGATATATATTTTATTGTTTTAACAGTATTGATGTAAAAAAATATATCGATAAAAATATAGGGTGGTGCTTAACTTTTGTCGGAGTGCATATTATGGACAAATGTCATCATACAATATCAGAGAACAATTAGAGCAATAAATAATTTGATATACCCATCAGTACACAATAAGTAAAGTATTTAGATAATAACAGAGACAGACAGCCTCCAGACTATATTCAGAGAGGGAAAGAGTCAGAAAACCTCCAAAACCCTGTAAGTATAATCTGAAATAAATACATGTATATATGTGGGAATATTGTAAATCAAAAACTTTCACGGTGTCAAAGGTCACATAATTTAGGAAAAAAACCTACATAATTTGCATTTTCATGAATATTTTCGTTTGTCATTATATTTAACCATCTTTAATTTTGCTGTTTTTTCTTAAATAAACACCAAAATAAGTCACGAATCCAGAAAGTTTGAAAATGTTGTCAAAAGTAACTGTAAATCAAAGGACATGTAATACAATGGTTAACAAAAATAAATAGAAAGACAATGATATATAAAACAGTACACAGAAAGCTAAAGATTTATCAACACAGAGGTAAAATCACATATTTCAGAAGATTAAGCTGTTCGTGCTCTACTAGTGACACATGGTGTATTACTCATGCTTAAATCAGGCGATAAGTTGAAATGGCGTAAATAAACAGATTTACTGTATGTCGACCGGTGATTAAAATAAACAGGTTTACTGTATGTCGACAGGTGATTAAAATAAACAGGTTTACTGTATTTCGACAGGTGATTAAAAGACATTTATTCTTACCAACACTATTAGTGTCATATGTGGCACTAAATCCTGACTCTGCGTCATTCTCGTCTGACGTAAAGTAAACGTACAATGAATTCCCCAAGGAATTAATCGGTGGAATGTTTTCCTGTTTACCATTTCCACGGAACAGCGTCTTTACGTTTTCTTTAACCTACAATAAAATGTTGATTAAATAATTGTTGTTTAGCATCAAGTGAGCAGTATGTCAGTTATATATAATAAAAACAAAGTTGTTACTTACCCTTCCGGGACACCTAAGGTCGGGTTTTAGTGAGACCCATGTTGTCCAATTACATTTCATCACGTTTTAACTTCTGTGTTGTAATGTCTGTTGCAATTTCTGCGTAAATTCGATGTCGATTCGTTTTCACTTCATTTGTTTAACAGGGCATTGATGTTTCCTTTATGTGTTTTGCATTAATTTACGAATAGGTCTACTGGTATCCAAACACGATTTCCATATCAGATCATGTTCACGTCATTTTGGTGAAAATAGTGGACCAGACACTGCTTACCCTCTTGGAGTATTATTAGTGGGGATCATGTTGCTCAATCTTTAGTTTTCTGTGAAGTGATTTTGTACACCATTGTTTGTCCTTTTCTCCTTTTTCTTCTGGTCATTGTTTTGTTTGTCCTTCTTTGAACTACGGCCTCTGGTCATCCCTTACACATACAGATAAATTTTACAACTATTAGTGGCTAAAATAGCATAAACTATGATAAACATAAAAACAAGGGAGTTAACATTGCTCAAGAGTCTGTACTGAAAACAACCCCTTTCAAAAATATGTCCGAATACTAAATGCATTAAATACAAATGCCTTGACACCATATACATTGATGTAAATACATCAAGATGAAATGTCTAAAATAAAAATGGTTAACAAAAAACATGTAGCATGTATTAAGCAAAATGCCAGATGACAGAACACTTAAAAATAAAATGGCTACCACCATATCCAAAAATTTAAAAAAAGTCTATAAATACAAAAAATTAACAAAATAAGATGACTAAAGACGAATGCTT
>MJUT01039123.1:115967-132525 GCA_002080005.1 Gigantidas platifrons
TACCCCATATCTCTTTTTACTTCTATCAGAGAGGAACAGGGCCTAAATATGGAAGCAGTGTACCCTGTCTACCACTCAGAAAAAGATTGGTGTTGGACAAACTCATTTTATAGGACAATGAGTCATGCACCATTCTAAAAAGATGACAGATTTGTGACACCTACCTTGTAACTTTTTTTTACTGTAAAAGATATTTATTTTTGACATTTTCCTTCTTTATATCATACTGCAACCAATAATAGATGTAAAGGATTGCGCACATTATTGTGGGGCACATAGTACAAGTTAAGACATGGGAGACAAGTTGTGAAGTTGTACTTTCCTAAGTACATTGACAAGTAGTAATTATTGAGATAAAACAGACGTGTCATACACTTTGGTTACACTGGGAGGATATTTCAATATGTTTTTATTTGTTTTAAAAACATTTTCGGTTCAGGCATTGTTTAGATTGGAGAAATGGAGCGCTGGAGATGGTGTGTCGTGATAACCACCCCCTTTTTTGTAATGTGTCCAAAAGTACATTTCCGCGTGATGTCTTCAACCTCTAAAATAACTAAAGGGGACAAACAAATGTATCTGATGTGAACTATGCCAATTACCCACTTAGTGCACGCCTTCATTCAATGTTGTGCATCATTTCCTTTGCTGAGATGTACGCTATGGCGGCCGCTATTAAAACATGGATTCAGCCTTTACCTGACCCCAATAACAAAAAAAAATCCGAGGGGTCACAAGTACCAGACTAGTGCGATAGTACAATTAACAGCAAATCTATAGAACATTACAATTAAACAACAATTATTTACAACCGTACAAATAAACAACAAGTTTAAAGAGGGGAAAATAAACAATACGTTTCCAAAACAGTACAAATAAACAACAAGTTTGTACAACCGTACAAATAAACAACAAGTTTGTCCAGCAGTACCAATAAACAAAACGCTTGTCCAGCAGTACAAACAAACAACGTGTTTGTTCAGCAGTACCAATAAACAACAAGTTTGTCCAGCAGTACAAACAAACAAAACATTGTCATCAAAGTTATACAAAAAGTGCATTATAACAATTCATGATATGTACACTTGAAATCAGGGTTCTTGCTTGTAGATGACATAAAACAATAAGCAGAAAACTAAACAAAATAAAATCGCTGTTATTACTCTGAGCTCAAATAAAATAAACAGATATGAAATGTTTGACAAAATAATCCATTTCTTGTTTCAACAAAAAGTTATGGTGAGGTATACATGTATCCATGATCACTAACTGCTATCAACTTCAATCTAGAAAATCCAGGAAATTCGTAGTCATCTTCCATTAGGAGAGTAGTATATTTTGCTGACCGATTCATATGTTTTACATTCTGTATTACTTGAGCACCATTAAGTACAAACATTATATCTATATCACTTCCGGGAAGATCTAAGCCTTCTGCTAAGCTTCCACTGGATACTATGGTCATTTCTGTATTTGGTTTTTTAAGTATCTTGTCCTTTATCAGAAATATATTTTGTCTTATTCTTATGTCCATCTCACTACCAACTACACTTATTAGGTTGTCATAAATCTCTTTCTCGTGTGATGAAAACAATGATGTATGATCTATATAAAATAAAGTATATCTTAATGGATTGTATTTTTATTTAATGTCAGTAATATTGTGGTGAATGGTATTAGTTCAAGTAATATACGCTAAATAGACATAAATATAATGTGACATCAATAACAACTTAGTTTGATTCCCAAGACACAGTGTATTAGTATCCTGCAAAGGTTTAAAACATATTTTACAATAGGGCCTATATGGTTTGAAATGGAGTGACTGATGTGTATAAGTGAGAAGGCCAAGTCGTCCATCTTCTGTAGAGAGACAATTAATAAACTGTGGGTCTTATACTACAAACATAAGTAAATTACAAAAAGGGTGCACTCGACTTGCAGCCGCAAGTGATAAAGCTTACCAGTTGCTTGCCCATGGTCGGTGGTTCTCTCCGGGTATTCCAGCTTCTTCCACCAATAAAACTGGTCGCCATGATATAGCTGAAATATTGCTGAAAGTGGCGTTAAGCACAAGAAAATGCATTCATTCATACTACAAACTACTATAAATAAACGTTAGAAGGAGCAACCAAGAAATGACAAAAACCAAAAATACAGAACCCACCAAACATGGGATGAACCCACAGGCTCGCGATGTGTAGCTTGTTCATTTTTTATATGACACACTTTTTTTACTCAAGCCCGGTACATATTCCATATTCCATAAAATGACCGAGCTGCACTTCATTTCAACAGAGAACATTCATATATTTTGGACGTCCTACCATACTAGAATATATTTGGCTAAGGCTCTGAACAATATTTGTAACGGACAGAAAGCTCAACATTTATACCCAAGACGTCCGGAAAATGAAAGTTAGCAAAACTCGTAAAAATTGTAGAGTACTGTTGGAAAATACTAAAAACTTGAGAACATCAAGTGGGTAATCAGAAGTCAGTAATCGACGAAAGACATGCAGTACAATGGCAATATGAAAAACGCCTAAATAATAACCATTATATACAAGAACTACACAGAAAACTAAAATTCAGGCAACACGAACCCAACTGAAAATCGGGGATTAACTCAGGTGTTCCGGAATGGTAAGCAGTTTCTGCTCCACTAGTACCACGCCGACTTTCAATGATAAGCTATCTTGTTGTCTAGACACCTAACACTGAGTAGCAAAGCATGGGAATACTTAATGAAAATGTAGATATCACATTTAGTGCATACACCACGTTTCGGGAATAATTTTCATTTTATAAGCTGAAAAGCAAAACGTTCAAAAGCCAAATATAGAGGATCGCAAAATTCGGCTAAGGTCACCTACCCCTAAAGAAGGAGAACTTTAATTTTGATCATTATTAATACATGATCTAGGAACTGTGAATTTCGATATGCACATCCTGTGTCATTGTCAGAGAAAAGAATGAACAATACCGAGAAAGTGACAACATTGGGCACACAACACACAACAGACAAGACGAAGACAAACAAAACATAATAAAATACAGAAGACTAAATAGATGAACAATACGGACCTCATGAACTCGGGTGCTCATCCGCCATGCTCCTCATATAATTGGACACCATCATATGCTAGCATACACAAATATCAAAAAGTAGAACATCACCCGTCATACAAGCAACTGGAGGAAAAGACGAACCGAACATTGTTTTTAAGCGGAAATCGGAGCGGTCTTCGCGATATGGAATTAAGAACATTATGACTAATAATAATAGTCCAAAATGCACAACGCTAATTATATTACTTAGAAATGGTAATGACTTCAAGATGCACAAACAACATTGGTGAACACGTTAGGAGCAAGCTAAAACAATAACAATATGTATTACATCAAACGCTAGAGAGGTATGAACTCTAGAGACACAGGCAACATTGATGAACACGTCGTTAGGAGCAAGCTAAGACATTAACAACATGTATCACATCAAAAGCTAGAGAGGTATGAACTATAGAGACACACACAACATTGGTGAACACGTCAGGAGCAAGCTAAAACATTAACAACATGGATCCCATCAAAAGCTAGAGAGGTATGAACTCTAGAGACACACACAACATTGGTGAACAAGTCAAGAAACAAACTGAAAAGATGAGCAACAAGGAACCCTTCTTATAAAACACCCACTGTGTTACTCATTGTCAGGCCTAATAAAAATATTGTTGGAGATACCGGTGAAAAAGTTTAGGTAAAAAGGAAAAGTTCCATTGTTATTTGAGATATGGATATTTCGTCACGGTTAATCAGATAGCGATGATGACCCTACAATGTAGCGATGACTTCAACTGACCTTGATATTGGATAAATTGTTGTCCTTATGATGTCCTGTTATACCATAACTGACGAAAATCATGAGATCCATTTATATAGTGTGGAGGAGTCTAGAATCCAAGAGACCGGTTTACACCTATCGTAGCACTGTGCCGGCCCTAATACCTTTATTTCCGATTTCGTGGACTTGTCTATTTTCTACGATTTGAGGTGTGATTGTTCGTTTCATTGATATTGGTGAAATTGTTGAACATCTAAATTTAAGCTTCCCTTTCAAAACAATACAGAAATTGCCATGATAAATACAATCCTGATTTATAAAAAGGGACAAATATTGCTAAAAAATAATCAAGAACATACAGGCCTGTCCAACACAGAAACAAAACATCGTCTACAAATACAACATCATAGAAAGGTAATTTCTTATTATTAATTATTATGGGGACGTTTTGAATAAATTAATTGTGGTCAGTGGGGTGCCTGGATCAGTACTTTGCCGATAGCTTTTCCATATACTTCACACACCACCTTCTAGTAAATATAAGATCAAACCACTCTTTATATTCTCGGTGTCTGTATTATTTATTGAAACATCAAGTACCACCAATATAGTGTCGTACTACAAAATGACCTCAACTATCTAGCTCATTTGTAAAGAACATGAGTTATCAAGTTCCGCTCAAGAAAACGTAGCACACTATGTGTGAAATGATCGCATTTTCATGTAAAATATGAGAAATACTAAATGGTCAATTAATACAGCAACACTAACTAGGTATTATTATATCTAACCGTGTGACTTGTTACACACATATTAATAACCTACCTAAAAAATTAAGTAATTTATATATTAAACGGGAAAAAATAAAAGTCTGGCATACAAATCTATTAGAATATTGTGTAACAGAATTTACACTAAATACTGAGTAAACTGATTGACCATTAAAACTGTAAAACACGTGACAACCATAGAAGCGTAAACGTAAACTATATTGTACAAAATAATTCACAACCGTGTGACAATCGACCTTAACCTTCACCTTGTACCACAATAGACTTCCTACACAAAAGATGAATATAATGTTCCCTGACATAACCCCACGTGGGATGTCGTTATCTGTAACAGTATCAATAAAAACAATAATAAAATGATACAACAAACATATAATTTTAATTATATTGGCACATCTCGTTATAGAGAGAAACAGAAAACACACATCAAAGTCGTCATGTTTGCATAGGAGTTATTTCCCTTTAATGTGGAAAAAATTACTTTTCATGTAAAGTTCATAAGAAAATAACATATATATTATTATCCACGTAGGTAGTTGGATTACCTAACAAATCATACAACCCTATAACCAATACGGCCGAACCGGCTTTGTAAATTACAAAAAGGGTGTAATCGACAGGCAGTCGCAAGTGATAAAGTTGACCAGTTGCTTGCCCATGGTCGGTAGTTCTCTCCGGGTACTCCGGTGTCTTTCATCGCTAAAACTGGTCGCAATGATATAGCTGAAATATTGTTGAAAGTGGCGTTAAAACACACAAAAAAAATAAAACCCAAAATATGTACTCCATTTCAAAGTTGTAGTAACTTGTGAATTTTCTAATTGCTATTAAATTATCTTCTGTTCGTTTTTCTACAAGATGCAAATATATATAATTAAAGCCTTTACCTTTCCAATTGCTCTTGTAGACAGGATACCAGTCAGTCGGTCGTAAGGGAAGCAACTCTTTTAGAAAAACGAATAATCTTAGATTTTATTTGGGAATGTGCAAGTGGTCTTTTATCTAATTTCAACTATACCATGGCGAGAACAAGAAATTAAAAATAAACATGTTTTATTACTTTGTATTAGATAGACTCAACAAGGTGGATTTGTATATCACTGAAGCAAAGGTCCACGTATAGACATGTCACTCACTTTGTCACAAATACTTATGTCATATAGAACGGACAGAGGAAATAATGAAGAATGGATATATTTGTTATTCTCTCACCATATATATGAGTGAGTTATAAATTGTGGTAAGAGGTGACGTCCAATCTCTCTATTACATACAGATGTTTCGTGTCTTAAGAAAGTTGAAAATGATGTAATGTAGCTTATTCGCATGAAAACTATTTTAAACGTTGTTTTTTTTTCACTCAAATTGGAACTCAAATTACCCTTTTTGTGAAAGATTGCATCTTTTTAACACAGTGATTAAATGTGATTAAAATTCTATTGTTCTAAATATAGTAAGACAATATTGGTCTCATTAGATTTCATTCAAGCTCTAAAGCCTACCAAGTAATAATGGATATAATATTACACTGAAATAGATTAATATCATATCAATTACACAATTAAATATTTAAAGTTGTACATACGAACGTGGGTGACACTTGTATATTGAATATGTTTTCTAATCTAACATACATTGGTAAAGAATTTACATGACATTATTACGCTAGGAGTGGGGGAGGTGGGGGTGGGGGGTATATCACTAGATTTTGACTCTCTATGATTTTCTTATGTGATTTTTAATTTTTCCCACAGTGATATAGGAGCCGTAGAGATCGTGATCGCATGGTAATTGGATTTACAACTACTTATGCAATCAGTGCCTATCACAACTAAAGATATGTGTTCGATTCCTACTCATTGCGTTTTGTACTCGATACAACTTTATGTGATAAAGTTTGTCAGTGACTTGCGCCAAGACGATGTTTTCCCCAAAAGCTGTCCTCCACGATATGAAGCCTTAATGTTGCTCATGATTTCATGTGTTTAAGTACAAATAGTGCTCAAGAGTACATGTATTTAAGAACTAATTCTGCTCATGAATACATGCCTTTAAGAACTAACGGTACTCATGGTTACATTTATTTCAATAGTACCGTCCCAATGAGTACATGTATTTATGTACAAATGATCATCATGCTTACATGTGTTTTTGTGTACCAATGGTGCTAATGATTACATGTATTTAAGTACTGAAAGGGCTAATTATTCCATGCAGTCAAGTACTAATGGTACTCATAACATCATCTATTTAAGTAATAATTCTGCTCATGATTACATACTTTTAAGTACTAATGGTGCTGACAATTAGATTATATAAGTATTAATGGTGCTTATGTTGTAATGATACTCATGATTACATCTGTTTAACAACCAATCGTTCTTATGATTACATGTGTATAAGTACTAATTGTGTTCTTGATTACTTATAACTAAACACATGCGATTCTCATTATTACATGTGTTTGTGTGTACCAATAGCGATCATGGTTACATGTACTCAAGTACTAATGATACTCATGATTATATGTATTGAAGTATTACTCATGATTACATGTATCTAAGCATTAATGGTGCTCATGATTAGATGTATGTATGTGCTTATGGTGCGCATGATTACATGCATTTAAAAACAAAATGGTTCTCATGATAACATGTATCCAAGTATTAAATGGTTACCTTAATCACATGTATTTAAGCAATAATAGTTCTCGTGGTGACATTTCAATTCTACTCGGGTAAAACACAATAAAGGGCAATGTAGTGTTGCAGCAGAGCTGAACATTCAAGTACTGTTATTCTTAAAAGCAAGATGCTTTCTATGATCTATAATGTCTGAAGTTGGTATGTTGTTAAGATTACTCAGAATTACTTGTTATTTCTCTTTTTAATTAACATTTATTCACACAAGATTATAATTACACCCTTAAATATAGTTACATGGTTTTTGTAGTGTCCGTAACCATATTTTCTGTTCTGCAGTTTTTATTCTGTCTACAATTGATCATATTTTGACTGATTATAACTACTCTGTGTATTTTACATCTTCAAACATGAAAATATCAATCTTTTGACAGTGTTTTCTAGAAGATTCTTTTACTGGTTATGGACCATACAGATTTCTAATAGAAACATACCTTTTGGATAAAGCCTGATAATTTCTCCACTTGATGTCCGATTTTCATGAATTTGGTATCAAATTAATCCTGATTAATTTTTGCTAAGGATTTATATTAAAATAGTTTTGTTGTTTTCCTATTTTGAAAAGTAAATTTTGGTGTAAAAAATAAACAAATTTCAAGTGCACCAGCATAACGCCTTATTTGTTCAATTTTTTCGGTAATTTTTTGGTTGTTACTCAAAAGCTATGACAGATATCTTCTTGAAATTTTGTATGCAGCTTCGGTGTTTCACCATTCAAAACATGATATTAAAGTAATACCTTTAAATTTAATGGAAGTATGTTAATATTGCACATAACACACTGCTTTTGAGTATAAGCCCTATATTGTGTTTCAGCCGACTACATGTTCTTGTATAAATATTATTTATTTATAATAAATGCACATTGAGGCTAATGTTTGTCTCGAAAATAGTTCTATGGCGGTTTCATTTGGTCAATATCTAATTTTTATTGTACAGAGATGCTTCATTCCAAACACAATTATATTTCTTTACTTAATGTTGAAGAAGCACATGTCTTCATTTTAGCCTATGCTACTATTCAGACCCACGGGTTCAGTATAAAGACATCTACGTACGAATCGTAATCATGAAGACAAAGATGTCCTATGTTGCTGTTCAGACTTAAGGACTCAGTATCAAGACATCTACGAACGTATCTGAATCATGAAGACAAAGATATCATATGTTGCTGTTCAGACTTAAGGATTCAGTATCAAGACATCTACGTACGTATCTGAATCCTGAATACACATATTTTCTCATCGTACCCTATGTTACTGTTTAGAGCTAAGGTCTCAGTATAAGGACACCTACGGACGTGTCTGAATCATGAAGACACAACTTTCCTGATTGTAGCCTATGCTACTGTTCAGACCCAAGAATTCAGAATAAAGAAAACCTACGTACGCATCTGAATCGTGAAGACACAGATATCTAGATTACTGCCTACGTTAATATTTCAACCCCCAGGAACCAGTATTAAGATACATGTCAACATTTCTGAATCTTGATGCTATATAATGTTAGACATCTAATAGTGTAGCATTAAAACTTTGATGATACGAAATGTGTACTATAAGCACTAAATTGAAGGACAGACAATACAATGAAACAAATAAAAAGACCAAAAAAACCAACTAAATAATGTAATGTAGCTTATTCACATGAAAAGAAATTTAAAAATATTTTGTTTTTATTCTTAATTTTCAAATTTGAACCCAAATGATCACCCCCTTTCTTTGTTAAAGCTTGCATAGTTTAGCAGTCACGATTAATGTAGTTTATTCGCATGAAAAAATATCTAAAAGGTTTGTGTAATCTTTAAATGTGAACCCAAATGACCTCTCTTTGTAAAAGATTGATTTTTTTTTAACACAGTGATAATTAAAGTCAAAATATAATTTAAGGTCTATTGTCCTAAATATAATAGGAAAAGATTTGTCTTATAAGACTCCATTCATGCGTTAGTACCAAACAAATAACAATCTTGACAATTATATTATGATTTTACTACGTATTGATTTTGATATTGGCCTAGTTATTGGTCTGAGGGTATTTTTATTAGCCTGATATGATATATTTATTAATTAATCATAACATTTTGTCTTGTGTGTTTTCATCCTTCCGATTTAAAGAGTTCAACATTTTAATAAATTCACTACAATAACGGATTTGAATTGTTTTAGCATTGACAATAATTTGTAAATGACTTTCTAATTTCATGAAATTTACTCTTGCGATGAAACGATTGTACTATCTGTATCACAAAGACAGTCTTCATCTTATTTATGTAACTATAACAGTAACTAATTAATAAAGATTTATTATTACTCTGCTATAATAACTAGCATATACTTCACATGTTACTTTTTGCATGTTACTACACATAAATGGAGAGTTCAGAATTCATCAATTAAAATCGTTTCTTTCGTCGTAAAGTTTCGTTCTTATACGGCGATCACTGCAATTTCTATTTTATTGTCAATGTATAAAGCAGACCTAGTTGTATATGTGATATCCTGATAAAAATAATCACCAAACTTGAAGCATGAACTTGAAATCGTAGGATCGCACTGACTTCTTTTGATTTGATTCCATCTGAACTTGATACCTGGGATAAGCATGTTGTCTCTGTAGGTTTTGTTAGTAAATTGTGTAATTTCTTTATTACTTCATCTCCTTTTATTTCATTTAAGGTTTTCGCCTTCATATCTATATTGTCTTATGATAACAACAGTTTACAAGTGTCTCCCTCTCTGCTTTTAATATCCAAATGAACACAGGAGGGGGTGTCACTTCTAGTATTAAGGTACATACAGACATGTGTTGGAATTGGTAGATTATTTTTTTTATCATTTTTATTATTCATATCCTTTTCTTTTATTGAAGGGTTTCGCGTCCATATCTACACAATCTCTTAATAAGTTATGCGTTGGAACTGATCGATTATTAAAGTTTTCAAATATATGGCTGGGTCTTTAATGATTCTCCTCAAAATGTCAATTGGTGGGGTTTAGGTTTTATGGTTATAGCGCAACATTCAACAATATTTAAGTTATATCGTGGCGGTCAGTTTTATTGGTGGAGAAATCGGGAGAAAACAACCGACCTGTTTATCGCAAGTCACAAACAAACGTTATCAAATATAGTTGTATATAGTACACCTCGCCATCAACGGGGTTCGGTCTCTCAACTTTGTTGTGATAGGCACTGATTACACAGGTAATTTTAATTCAAACTGTCATATGATCACGTTATATCACTATGAGATATTTCTACCAGACCAGACATCTTGTTAATATTGCCGAGCAATTGTTCTAATTCTTATTTTCATGATGAGGTCATTTATATGAATGAATGTGTCTGACAGGATACAACACAGCCACTACACCCAATTTTACTTTTATGCCCTCTTTTTTCCTGAATATACCTAAAGAAGGGAAGGGCATATAAGCCACTGGCACCATAAGATTACACGGACATTGACACGATCGTGTTAAAGAAAGAAAAAATAAAGACATTTTATTGATCAAACAGAGTTTTTCTACCATCTTAAGTATATCTTGTTTTAATATCATCGAATTTTGAAGCATGAACTTGAAATCGTAGGATCGCACTGACTTCTTTTGATTTGATTCCATCTGAACTTGATACCTGGGATAAGCATGTTGTCTCTGTAGGTTTTGTTAGTAAATTGTGTAATTTCTTTATTACTTCATCTCCTTTTATTGCATTTAAGGTTTTCGCCTTCATATCTATATTGTCTTATGATAACAACAGTTTACAAGTGTTTCCCTCTCTGCTTTTAATATCCAAATGAACACAGGAGGGGTGTCACTTCTAGTATTAAGGTACATACAGACATGTGTTGGAATTGGTAGATTAATTTTTTATCATTTTTATTATTCATATCCTTTTCTTTTATTTAAGGGTTTCGCGTCCATATCTACACAATCTCTTAATAAGTTATGCGTTGGAATTGATCGATTATTAAAGTTTTCAAATATATGGCTGGTTCTTTAATGATTCTCCTCAAAATATCAATTGGTGGGGTTTAGGTTTTATGGTTATAGCGCAACATTCAACAATATTTAAGTTATATCGTGGCGGTCAGTTTTATTGGTGGAGAAATCCGGAGAAAACAACCGACCTGTTTATCGCAAGTCACTAACAAACGTTATCAAATATAGTTGTATATAGTACACCTCGCCATCAACGGGGTTCGGTCTCTCAATTTTTTTTGTGATAGGCACTGATTACACAGGTAATTTTAATTCAAACTGTCATATGATGACATTATATCACTATGAGATATTTCTACCAGACCAGACATCTTGTTAATATTTCCGAGCAATTGTTCTAATTCTTATTTTCATGATGAGGTAATTTATATGAATGAATGTGTCTGACAAGATACAACACAGCCACTACACCCAATTTTACTTTTATGCCCTCTTTTTTCCTGAATATACCTAAAGAAGGGAAGGGCATATAAGCCACTGGCATCATAAGATTACACGGACATTGACACGATCGTGTTAAAGAAAGAAAAAATAAAGACATTTTATTGATCAAACAGAGTTTTTCTACCATCTTAAGTATATCTTGTTTTAATATTATCGAATTTTGAAAAAAAAATAAGAAATGTACATTATTAAGAAATTTCCTATGACCTAGATATTGTTGAACAGTTTATTGTACCACAATTTAAATGTCCAGACTATAAAAGTCGGTTAAAGTTAACAATATATATATATACGAAACTAGTTGGAAATACATGTGGCCCTTGCATAACGAATCAATTGCGAGATGTAAACACCATATGCAGGAGAAGCTTATTATTTTAAAATTGAAGTCGTCTCGTTTATCATAAATTTTAGTACTGAGTTGACAACTGTCGTCAAATTCGAGGCATACGACCAAAAATGGTGCGGACGAAGCTGTATCTGTGGTCTCTTTAATTTCCAGATCTGGAGGATATATCAGTGGAAGAAATTCTTCAAATCTGGGATTATTGATAGAAAAAAACGTCATCAATATACCTATATACATGCACTCCACTGGAAATCGGGGTAAACTCGGTTGCTTCGGAATGGTAAGCACTTCTCCCAGTCCGCCACTAGTAGTGCACCTACATTGAATGCTCTGCTATCCTGCTTCCTAGACACCAAACGTAGTTCCACAGAGCATGAGAATGCGTACTAAAAAGATAGATATCATATTTCGGGAATATTTTTATCGTATAAAAATTTAAATGCCAAATAATTCAAAAAGGTTATACCAGCAAGAAAACTAAATGACATTAACAGGATAGACAAATTCGATTAAGATCACCTACGCCTGAGAAAGGAGAACCTTAGTTTTGATCATAATTACACGACTAAGCTGTAAATTTATATTTGCACCTCCATGATAAATGTTAGAGAAAACCTAATCGGCAATCAAGAATGGTCAATCCAGAGAGACTGGACACATTGGGCACACAACACACAAGACGAAGAAAAATAAAACACAAAAAACCATAGAACACTAAAAAAAATTAGCGACACTGACCTCACAACAAACCCAAAAAATAAGCCAGGTACTAGCAAATGACATGCGCCATGTTACTCAAATAGTCAACACGTGTTGTACACTATTGTGCAATTCAAAGTTAGAAATATTGAAGACGAAACAAAAATGAACAACATACTAACAACAAATCTGTCTAGCAAAGAAACAAAGCATCGTCTACAAATAGAACATAATTATAGATTAATACATGACCTTTTTCATATTGCCTTTGTTATCAGCACGAGACCTTGATATCAGTCCCGATGGCTTTAGCCCGAGGGATGATATCAGTCGAGGGCTGATGACAAGGGCAATATGAAAAAGGCCATGTATTAATCTATTTATCAAATATTTTGCCAGGGCAGATAGCATGGTATTGCCCTTCACAAGAGGGCAGATAATATGTTATTGCCCCAGAGGCAAATAACATGCCGCAAATTATGTTTTTATTACACATGCAAATTCGGCGTTATTTCAATAAAATATGTGATAATAATATTGTATTTCTTCAAGATATTATTCATTATTATGGAGAAGTTAAATGATTGTGGTCAGTGGGGTGTCTGCGGAGGACTTTGCTTTTCTTTCTTTTTTCATATACAAAAATGTACTACCTTTTAGTAACTGTAAGATCAAAACAACTCGTATTCCCGATGTCTGTATCATCTATTGAAATATCAAACACCACCAATATAGTATCGTACTACAAAATGACCTCAGCCAACTAGCGTGAGTTATGAAATTCGGCCCTGAAAAATGTTACACACTAAGCGTCAACATTTCACACAGTTATGTTAAATATGATAAAACACTGAAAGGTCAGTCATTACAGCAAAAATGTATGACTATTATTATATCCAACAGTATAGCTTGTTATACACATATCAATAACGCCATCTCACAATTAATTAATTTGTATAATAAACAGGAAAAATAAAAGTCTGGCATACAAATCTATAGTAGGATCTTAGTATATTGTGTAACAGAATTGACACTAAATACTTAGTAAACTGATTGACCATCAAAACTGGAAAACACGTGATAACCAGAGAAACGTAAACGGTGTCACTATATTATACAAAATGATTTCCATCCGTGTGACAATCAACCATAACCTTCTCCCTGTATCACAATAGACTTCCTACACAAAATATGAATGTAATGGTCCCTAACATGGAATTTCGTTATAAGTTAGAGTATCACCAAACAATTATAAAATGATACAACAAACATATAATTTTAATTATATAGCCACATCTCGTGATAGAGAGAAACTAAACTCACAACTTTAAGTCGGCATGTTTACATAGGAGTTACTTTCCTTTAAGGTGGAAAAAAATAATTTTAGTGCAAAGTTCATAAGAAAATAACATATATATTATTATCCACCTAGGTAGTTGGATTACCTAACAACTCATACAAGCATATCACCAATACGGCCGAACCAGCTTTGTAAATTACAAAAAAGGATGCAATCATTTGGCAGTCGCAAGTGATAATGTTGACCAGTTGCTTGGCCATGGTCGGTGGTTCTCTCCGGGTACTCCAGTGTCTTCCACCACTAAAACTGGTCGCAGTGATATAGCTGAAATATTGTTGAAAGTGGCGTTAAACACCAAAAAAAAGAAAACCCAAAATATGTACTCCATTTCAAAGTTGGAGTAACTTGTGAATTTTCTATTTGCTATTAAATTATCTTCTGTTGTTTTTTCTACAAGATGCAAATATATATACCGAAAAACTTTACCTTTCCAATTGTTCTTGTAGACAGGATACCAGTCAGTCGGTCGTAAGGGAAACAACTCTGAAGAAAAACGAATAATCTTATATTTTATTTGGGAATATGCAAATGATCTTGTGACAAATTTCAGCTGTAACCTGGCGAGAATAAGAAATTAAAAATAACCATGTTCTATTGCCCTGTATTAAATAGATTCAACGAGGTCAATGTCTATAATGTTATATCACCGAAACAAAGATTCACGTGTAGACATGAGGAAGGAAAGACGAACGGATATCTTTGTTATTCCCTCACCACCTATATATAAGGGGGTTATACATTTCGTTAAGAGGTCACGTCTAATATTTCTATGATATAAGCAATAACTGGAAGAACGGACAGAGAATCGAAAGACGAATGAGCGAAATACGAACGGATGTCTGTGTTATTCCCTCATCATATATATGAGGGGGTTATTAATTTTGGTAAGAGTTGAAGTCCAATCTCTCTATTCCATGCATATGTTTCATGCTTCACGAAAGTTAAAAATGATGTAATGTAGCTGTTTTGCATGAAAAATATTTAAAATATTTTTTTTTAATCTTTAAAAGACCTTATTTGTTAAAGATTGAATCTATTTAACACATTGATTATTAATCTCAAATATAATTAAAGATCTATTGTCCTAAATATAATGAGACAACATTGGTCTTATTAGATTCCATTCAAGCGTTAATACCAAACACATTATAATAATAACTATAATATTATGATTTTTGTGGTGGCCTAGTTATTGGTCTGAGGGTATCTGTATTAATCTGATATGATATATTTATTAATTAACCATAAAATATTGCCTTATGTGTTTTTATCCTTCCGATTTAAAGAGTCCAACATTTTAATAAATTCACAACAATAACGGGTTTGAATTGTTTTAGCATGCCGAATTATTTTTCAATGACTTTCTGTTTTCATTAATTTTGCGATGAAACAATTTCATTTGTGTATTTTCTATTGTTTCCTTTCCATCATTTTTATCTCATCAGAAGAGAATGACAGAGCGTCTCTCTTTTCATAGTTGATATGCAAGTAAAATCTAGAGAGTATCCGGAACACCAATATTGGCCGGATCAACTTCGGTCAATACGAGAAAAAAAACGTACTGGCCGATTTTGTCCCGTATTATCCGAGTTGTACTATCTGTATCACAAAAAGAGCCTTCATCTTATTTATGTAAATATAACAGTAGTTAATTAATAAAAATGTTTTATTACACTGAAATAATAACTGGGGGATATGATATATACTCCATCTGTCGTTACTTTTGGAATGTTGCTACACATAGGAGATCTCAGAAATTAAAATCGTTCCTTTTGACGTAAAGTTTCGTCCTTATAATCGGCCATCACTGTCAATTTCTAGGTGAAGGTCAAAGCATGAAGCAGACCTAGCTGTATATGAGATATCCTTTTCAAACATAATCACCAAACTTGAAACATTGACGTGAAATCGTGGGATCTCGCTTGTTTCTTTTGATTTGTCGTGAAAAGACCTTGCATAAAATAATACGGATAGACGTTACGCGCGATGTTGGTGACACTTAACGTTACACATAATTAACGTTGAAAAGAACGTTTCGCGTCTTCTTTTTCATTATTTTTTCTTCCTTATTAATTTGTGTTTGCAAACCGTGGGTTTGGTTAGGATGGAGGTGGTGTGGGTGTGTTTTGATGTATTGTTCTTCATTTCGGAATTTCACTTTTTGTTTTTATTGATTTTTATTTTATTTTGGCTTGCTTGGATATATTTGTGTTGTTGGTGTTTTCCGTTAGGTGTTTATTTCAATGTTTGTTTGTTTGTTTGCTTATCTATTTCGTTTGTATTCCCTTTTTGTATTTATTTATTGTTTATTTTATGTGACTGGTACTTTATCATTTTTTCTTTGAAAGTATATCTTGCTCTAAAA
>MJUT01039123.1:135494-145695 GCA_002080005.1 Gigantidas platifrons
TAACATTTTCTTATCGAGATGGGGATGATGAGATTTGTATTCCCCTTCCCGCAAACAAGTTTTGGGGTATATAGGAAGCAGCTTGTCCGTCCGTCTGTTCATGTCTTGTCAGTGCATCTCTTCTAATACCTCTTAATGTGTTTTGGTGAAACTTAACACAGAAATACATAATAATGATACTGTCAGTTTTTACATGAAATACATTTATACCTATGGTATGACCATAGCTTTTGTATTTGGTTTCCATAAAACTGTTAAAGAAAAGTTATGTGCAACATCAGGCATTTTTTGGTATTTGCATAACATGACAGGAGCCGCAGATAGAGCACGCCATACTTGTCAATTCGGGTTTTCTGCCAATCTTTGCAGTTCTAACCTTATTTTCAAAGATGATGGTGCCATTTCATGACGTATGTTCTTGTCAGATAGTTTACAAAAGACTGATGATATATTGCGGTGCCTGGTTCGTCTCAATGCGTAAGGTTTAGAGGTTAATTATCATTGAGTATTTTTGTTTAAATAAGGAACTGATCTGGCTGATAAAACGTCTTTTGGAAGACTATTCCAGTCTCTTATAGTGGCTGAGAAAGAAGAATTGTAATATATGACAGTTCTATCTTTGATAGAAATCAACTGTGATGATCTTCTCAGATTGTAATTTTGTGTGTTATCACTCAATAGGGGATGAATATTAACAAGATAATCAGGTCTTAATTTCTTTTTTATCTTAAATACATATGTCAATCTGTGTAATTTTCTCCACGTCTTAAGTGGTTCAACACTAGCTTCTTTTAATGAGGTTGTATATCTTGTTACTCTAATCGTCAGTATGATCCATGCCCGTGACTGATTTTTTTTCTATTTTTGTTGAGTCGATATAAGATCAATTGTTATAAATAACGTCTGAATAGTCTAAAAGGGAATGCACATATGATTTATATAGTTTATCAATATATAGTCTGGGTAATATATAACGCATTTTCGAAATTATATCTAAATGTTGGTTACTTCTTTCATAAATGTCGTCAATGTGATCATTTACAATAAGGCCTTGATGTATATGACAAAGAACCTGCTTAATACTTACATTATTCAGGATAAGAAAAGGATGGGTACATTTAGGGCTTCGGTGCCATTATTTAATTCGCGGAAGTCATGTAGAGGGTTATCTATTTCTTTGAAGAGCGCAGCATCATCAGCAAATAATTTGATGCTACTCAGGATAATATATTTTACGTCGTTAACATAAACTAAAAATAGAAAATGATCTAGAATTGAACCCTGTGGAACCCCAGATGATATAGATTGACTGGGTGAAGTTTTGCCATTTAGGTAATTTCCAACAGTGAATTAAAGTGCCAGTTATACCAAATTTCCTGAGCTTAAATATCAATCCCTCGTGCCATATATTATCAAAAGCTTTTGACACATCAAGAAAATAGCACAAACGCCATTACCAGAATCAAGAGATTTATAAATGTTATGAATTATAGCAAGTCGCTGGTTAACTATAGAGTTATTCCTCTTATAGCCTAAATTATCTCTAATAAGTAGCTAATGAGAAACACAATATTCATAAAGCGATCTACAAATAATTTTTTCAAGTATTCTGGACATACATGATAGTACAGTAATGGGACGATAGCTGGATTTTTCACTTTGTTCACCCTTATTTTTAATAAACGGGACAAATATGGAAAAAAATTCCAACATGAAGAGTACACTACCTTTCGTAGTTTCGTGCAACTGTAGACTGTAAATTTTGTTTTCATTAAGCATATACTATTATTAATACAGATTTAGTCCACTTGAGCATTTCTTCCTGTTTCCGTTTTCCATTTCCGCCTATTAGTAACACTCGTGTGATCATACATTGACAAAACATTGTACGTATGTATAGTTTGCTATAATATTGTATATCTTTGAGAATATAAAAAATGTATATTCTTAAGTAATTTTCCTATGATCTAAATAATATTGAACAGTTTATCTTAACACAAATTGAATGTCCAGACTATGAAAGTTGGTTAATGTTAACAATAGATGCGAAACTAACGGGGACAACCTGTTTCTATATTTAGTCTGAAAATTCCCCAAGATATGTCACTGACAACTTATCCCAAAGAATTGAAGCATATTAACACTAGAGAGGAAGTTGGGAATGAATTATTGTGATTATGTCAAAGAATATGATAGCTTCCAATAAATCTTGCGTAAGTACCCACACCTTTAGGATAATATGATATGCCAGGAACATAAACAATGTAAATGAGATCAAATAGGATACAATTGTTCTCCATTTCCTTAACTCAAATAGGAAAATAGGTGTTTGTTTTTTGTTTTTTGTTTTTTGTTTGTTTTTTTTTTTTTTGTTATTTTGTTTTTTTTTTTAGAGGGGGGGCATATATTCAGACTTGTGATATCCTTTCAATATAATTCAATGTAAAGATTTTTTGCAATACACATGCCAGTGAACATCTCTCTTTAGTTAGAAGGTTTATTATAGTTTGTACAATTACACTGGGTATAGTGTCACGTACATTGAAGACAGATTGGGATTTTAGACACAGATCACATCCTGTATCAGAAACGAACTACAAATTATATAACAATGAAAACAATTTCAACAGTGATATCAAATAAAAAAAAGATTTTTTCTATAGCCTTCATTTCTTGCTAAATTGTAGAAAAATATATTTGTAGATCGGAACAACATACTGGCTGCTAAGCCAAGATGTAATACAGAAGAAACGGAAGACGATAAGGACAAAAAAGTGTATAATACAAAGAAAGTATTGTTTGTTGACAGTTATGGTGTCAAAAGCTTGTCTTATCGTGGAAGACGAACACATTTTTCAAGCATCCGACAAATACTTGATAGCAGCAGAAATCGACACAATGATTTATTTGGAATGGCTATCTTCCAGTTTGAGCGGGAATATAAAGATTGCCTAGAACGAAGGAAACAGAATGAACCACAGATCTTGAACATTTTATTCCCTATCAAAACAGGCAACCAATACTTAGAATATCTGGAGAATACACAATCTCAACAGACATGTAAATAAAATTTATTATTTAGAATTGACAATCAGTAATACATTTATGAAGTTATATAGGACTTGTTTATTGTTATGATATATTTGGAAACAATTAATGTTGTTATTTATTTGAATATTGATACAAACTTATTATGAGAAAAGTCTTAAGATACCAAATGGTAATCATATGGCGTAAGTCAGAGGGCAGGCAATACAATAGTCAAGCGAAAACGGACTAAGAAACAGATCTAAAAACATTCCACAGAAATTTTAAGACTGGTCAACAAAACAAAAAAGTGAGATAGGGCCGTGAATCAGGTGCCCTAGATGGGTAGACAGTTCCCGATATATTACTTATTGATAACAGCATAGGTAAATAAATACAAGATAAAACATGAAACCCCTGCAAAACAATTGTGATAGTTGATGTCATAGTATTTAAGGATAGGACACAAACCTTGTATTTTATTAGTTTTGTTTTGTCTTTGCTTGTTTACTTGTTTTGACATAGCGTCTCAGAGGTAGTCAGGGCAATTTCGTTACACCAGTTTGGTTTAATCCTAAACATTATGAATTAACTTAAATTAACATTTAACGTTTGTTGTCCTTTCTGTTACCACGATTTATACTCTTACTTAATGTATGTTAACAAATTAATGAACAGCGAACAATGAAGTACATACTACGTTTCACTTCTATAAATCGCCAGAAAAACTTTTCAGAATTTTTTTTCAAATAATTTAATTATGTTAATTTATGATAATTACGAACTCTGACATTTAATTTAAGAAATTGTTGGTCATTTCTTAAAGAAAAGTATCCAATTGGTCACTATGTTATTTCCAATTTTCTGCAGATAATTATGTGCACATAGAGTTATCTTTATGTGCCCTTAATCTTTGTTTGGTATTAATACATCTGTAACTTCTTCCCTTTTAGATACTACATTATGAAGGAGAAGACGGTCTGATCATGTTGTTTCTTATTAAGGAATACAATATTTTTAAATTAATTTTAACTAAATTACATTATCATTGAGTTTCCGTCCCCCTTAATCAAAGTAAATCACTTGATCAACATCTGACTTGAAATTGGCGTTGAACACCACAACCCTACCCCTAAAACATAATAAACTAAGTTATTTTGTGTTCCACATTTTCTCCCATTATTACGGCGTTTTAACCCCGCTGAACCAGTGGTGAAAAAATATGCAATCCTCTAGAGGATTAAAATGTATGTTGTCTTTCACCGCGTCCTAGCAACATAATTGTGTAGATTTTGAAGAATTTTTTTTAAATAATGGGAGAAACAAATTCTCCTTCAGTTGCCCATGTGGGTTCAGATATTTCTCCACTCTCGAGAGTTAAATTTAAAATTTTAACCACTCGCTTGACGGTTTGTGGTTACAATTAGTAATTTAACTCTCTTGAGTGGAGAAATATTGTAACCCATGGGCAACTGAAGGAGAATCTATATATATATACATTTTTAACTAACGTATAGTTCACCACAATATAACTGAAATGAAATAAAGATACAAGCCATTAAAATGTATACTTTTTCTCTATTTTATATAGTACATACATCATTGTTTTCATCCCATGAGAAAGAGGTTTATGCCAACCTAATAAGAGTAGTTGGTAGTGAGATGGACATAAGAATAAGACAAAATATATTTCTTATAAAGGACAAGATAAGAAACAAAGTAAATACAAACATAACCACATTATCAACTGGAAGTTTAGCGGAGGGTTTAGATCTTCCAGGAAGTGACATAGATATAATGCGAGTACTTAATAATGTTCAAATCATACAGACTGGACAACATATGCATCGTTCAGCCCGATATACTAATCTTCTAATGGTATATGACATGGAATTTCCTGGATTTTCTAGATTACAATATATACCTAATAGTGATCATGAAGATGGACATATATTTACCCCAGGTGAATGCTTTGTTGAAGCATCAAATGGAATGTATTTGTCAAACATTTTGTTCATTCATAAACTTATTGAAGTGAAAATAGATTGGAAGCCATCCGTACATGGTCCTTGCTTGTCTGACAAAGATGAGGCTGTGGATATGACTTCCTGCTTTCACTTGCATTCATGGCCAAGACAGGCAGAACAATGGATATATCGTCATAGACCTGGTCAGTGGCCTACAGATATATTAATAAACGAAATAGTTAATTATGGCTGTATTCTAGTACCTATTGGACCCAAAGGAATAGACAATAATGAATTACTATGGAGAATATCATGTTCTATGGCAGAGAAACAATTGTTACATTCAATGAACTACACACAAATCCTTTGCTACGCTCTTCTTAAATTGTCTCTAAAGGACATTATCGACAGAAATGATAACGTGAAAGGTTTATTGTGTTCCTACTTCATGAAAACGGCTGTGTTCTGGTTATCAGAAGAAATTTCCATTAACGCATTTCAGCTGCAAAACTTATTTCAATGTTATTTTCTTTATCTTGATAAAATAACATCATGGGTGAAATGCTGTTATTGTCCCAACTATTTCATTACTAAACATAATATGTTTCGTGGAAAAATAAACCGATCTAATAATTGTCAGTTGTTAAATATATTAGAAAGACTACGAAATGGTGAACGTGAGGTTTTTACAGTTAATACATTGTTTAATAATGAAGTTGTGTTACACCAGTCATCTATTAAATTAGAAGTGTTTTGGTATAAGATTAATAACAATGATATTGAAGTCGACATAGAAAATGGATACACACTCTTAAGTTATATAAAATCATTAACCATGTCTCGGTCCTCGAGTATTTTGTCAGGAATATGTAAATATTATTATGCCATGATCAGTCAGAATATTGTTCAGAAATTGCCGTTTTTTACTGCTAATATACACAATGTTCATGTAATCCGACGTTATCATAAACACTTACATGACGGCACACAGTCAGATGCTGTGAATGGTTGGTTGTTATATGCCTTATTGTACTATGAACTCGGTCAGTACAACACAACGTTAAAGATAATAGATCATGTTTTGTCTCGTTGTACACCCGATATGATAATGTTAGGTATGGCCTATTATACCACAGATTATATTAAGTACTACAGACAAAACGTAGGTTTTTCAAAGATTACACTGAATGAGAAAATGAGATTGGCAACGATAAATAATGTGTGGTATGTAAAAAAATCAACACTGATACCTTATGAACTAAAACTAGAAGTTCAGGATGGAAACCTTTATGTACCACCTGTTGTTATGTCACATTGTCTAAGGTTTCTATGTTACCATCATCTTTATGACATTGTCAATAGACAACAGTCATTGCGTGATTTATATCTAACTATAAAAGAGAGGTACTTTGTCCCTAAAAATCAATTATCGAGTCCATTAACAATATTAGGAGTATGTAATGAGATAGTAGGTGACAACGAAACAGCTTATTATTGTTATGATGCTGCCTTACAGAATGAGTATGCAATATGTCGCACGGCGGCTAAACGGAAAGTAAACCTCAACATAGCATAAACATTTATGACATCAGCTATGTGTATTTGATCATATTAATTGTATGTTTTTACAGAACTATGGTCAAAGCTACATTTCTGTTAGAAAGGTCTTAATATGTCAAAGAAGTAATCTGAGGTTGTAATATGAGAAGGGATCGACACTACAATAGTAAAACGTTTATAAAAAAAAAAGGAAAAAAAGACAATGGTCGTCAAAATACTAAACGGAGAACTCACTATTAAGCAAGACGAACAAACTCAGAGCGGGTGTCAAATTGTTGAATGAAGGGTAAGTAGTTCCTGCTCCATTAGTGGCACTTTCTTGTTATTTCTGGTAAAAATCCGAGGAAAAATCACGATTGAGAAGAAAAAACAAAATAATTTTGTAGATGGACAGAAGTATGTGATAATTTCAATGTATAAGTAAATCTGATGAAAAAGTAAATCACAATTCGTGTAACAAGTTTATCGTTATTTATCAAATTAATATCATTATTACACTTCAAATAAAAATACCTTCGCCAAGGCTTGTTTAAAATTTTTTAATGTTAAATAACTTTATTGAATAATCAGAGATAAATAGCCCACACTTATTCTGAAATGCATTGTATATATTAAATACTAGTTGAAGTTATATTGATACACGATACAGGCTATATGAGTGTTATAATTATACGAGTTCGATCTGGACAGGAGGAGTATACCGAAGCGATTATTTTATCTGACTTTAAGACTAATATTACGCATTTCTTCTCGTACAGTGTGGTTAGAAGGACAACATGTAAATGAATCACCGATGTGATTGGACAGACAACATGAACTTTATATATGTTTTCAGATTTTGTTTTATTAATGTTCATATTGTATATATGCATGGTACATTCTATAAGAGTGCTATAATTGTACGAGTTCGATCAGGAGGTGTTTACAAATAGGATTTATTCATGAGTGTACTGATCGTAAGTCTATAATTGTACAATTCAGGCGTGAGATTCTACGTCTTCGCCTCGTATTGTGTGGTTTCACATACAACATATTGAAGAACGTTTTGTATATTTTAAGATTTTTGTTTTACATTAATACAAAAATCAGGCTATATGGTTATTATTATCGTACGTGTTCGATCCGGAGATATACCAATGCAGTTCATTTATTTGTCCTTAAGACTGTAATGTTACAATTCAGAATTGAGATTCTCAGTCTTCGCATCGAATTCTATTACTTTACAGAAAATATATTGATGAACTTTATGTATATTTTCAGATTGTTGTATTAATTTTATTAACTTTGTGGTTATTTTCTATATTTTCTTGTATAATAAAAAAAAAGTATGTCTTATGTACATACATTTAAAATATGCCTTCCATATTGTACTTTCTTCACTATCACATTACGAGACATTTGTTTTTATTATAATTTGTTGCTTAACACCATCTTTGGCAGTTGTTCATTCATATCATGGCGAGACGATTTTAATTTCAGATATTGAAATAAAACAAGGAATTTTAAATATAGGCTAGTATAGATATAGTAAAAGTAAATAAAATTAGGGTAAACAATTTAGATACCTTCCAAATATGTGAAAATTGAGAATTTCTAATTTGCTATATATATTTTATAAAATGTACTATGAATGAATAATAAATAAAGAATGATATTATACTTTATGCAAATTTCTTTGATAATTCGGCAATTTCATTGGTAAATGTAGATGTGGTATTTTTCTCTAACTTTTCTTAACCTCGCCCACCAAAGCAGAGGGTGGTATTGCAAGGATATACCACATCCCGCAATACCACCCTCCACAATACGATCCTCAGAAGGGTATTCAGTATAATATAAAACATACTGCCTTTGGTTGAGGGTGTTACGGTAGATTACCACACTCAGAAAAATATCACCCTCGACTTCGCCTCAGGTGCTATTTTTCTTCTTGTGGTAATCTACCGTAGCACCCTCAACTAAAGGCAGTATGTTTATAATAACATGTTTTTACATTTCCTTATATCTGTATTGTCGTGGGATATCTACTTATCCAAAAGGGGAGAATCCCTTAAACCAGTTTAACAGATTCGAGATGTGGTTGTGGATATATCAGGGAGGACGCTTCCCACTTTCTCTTGAACTTCCGCTTACATATCGAACAAAGGACGATTCTCTTTATGTTTTTGCACCACCACATTTTTCGGAAAGATATTGGAACTTTGTTATTTTGAGACTCTCAAAACGACCAGGTTCAAAATATTTTGCTATCAAATGCAGTACATACATCCATTAAAAACAGTAGGCGATTCACTGAAGGAACATATCTCCCCCTTTTTTTTACTTATCTGTTATCGTTCAATTTTTCTACATTATAAATGCTCATACACTTATTATCCGTCATACTCTCTGCCAGACTTATGTATGTATGATGCTGGAGAGAACTTTATATAAGTTGTAAAACTTGTGTTCAATCCTATTGTATATATTTGACAATAAAATATGCTTAAATCAATCATATCATGGCAGTTAGTTTTATTGGTGGAGGAAACCATCGATCTGTCACAAGTCACTGACAAACTTTATCACATAATGTAATACTGAGTATGCCTCGCCATGCGGGGCATTCGAACTCAAAACTTTAGTGCTGATAGTCACTGATTGCACAGGTAATTATAAATCAAACTACCATACGATCACACCCACGAAGGCCCCTATTGATATTTGCTACATTTGTTGAGCAAGGCAAAACAAAACAGATTTTACAGTTGATAAGCAAAACAACACAAATCCTTATTAGAAAAAGGAACAAATGATGAAAAGGAGAAAACAACATAAACACAGCACCTTTGTTCATCAATACCAATAAACAACAAGTCTATTCAACAACACAAATAAACAACAAGTCAGAAAAGCAACAGAAATGAACAACAAATCTGTACAACAGCACAAAAACAGCAAGTATATCCTACAGTAGAAAAAACAACAGGCTTCTACAACAGTACAAATAAACAACAACAAATCTGCAAAACAGTGCAAATAAACAACAAGTCTGTACAACAGTAAAAATAAACAAAAAGTCTGTACGATAGTGCAAATAAACAACAAGTCTATACAACAATAAAAATAACAACAAGTTTGCACAACAGTACAAATAAACAACAATTAATTACAACAGTACAAATAAACAACAAGTTTGTACAACATTACAAATAAACAACAATCCTTTACAACCGTACAAATAAATAACAAGCTTAACAAGTGTAAATAAACAATAAGTTTGCAAAACAGTACAAATTAACAAGTTTATACAACAGTACAAATGAACAACAGTTATTTACAACAGTACAAGTAAATAACAAATTTGTACAACAGTACAAATAAACAACAATTATTTACAACAGTACAAATAAACAGCAATTATATACAACCGTACAAATAAACAACAAGTTTGTACAACCGTACAAATAAACAGCAAGTTTGTCCAGCAGTACCTATTAACAACATGCTTTGTCCAGCAATACCAATAAACAACAAGTTTGTCCTGCAGTATCAATAAACAAGAAGCATATGCAACAGTACAAATAAACAACAAGTTTGTCCAGCAGTATCAATAAACAAGAAGTATATACAACAGTACAAATAAACAACAAGTTTGTCCAGCAGTA
>MJUT01039123.1:181719-200551 GCA_002080005.1 Gigantidas platifrons
TTGCATTATTTAAAATCTACAATTAGTAATAAATTAATGAAATTACACAATGGTTGCCACTAGTGGAGCAGGAACTGCCAACTCCTCCGGAACACCTGAGTTCACCAGAGTTTATCCTAGGTTCTTAGTTGGTTTTTGTGACTAGACCTTTAGGTTCATGTGTAAGGATTTGTAGATAGTTGTGTGTCCTTCGTCGATTTACGAATTATGATTACCCCTTCTTCTTATATAGGACTTATTTATTGCTATGATAGATTAGGAACAATGAATGTTAGCATTTATTTGAATATTGAATAAAACATATGCTTGAAAAAAACAAAATCTTCATCAAACATATTATAAGAAAAGCCTGAAGATACCAAAAGGGTAACCATATGGCGTAATTTGAAGAATGACAGACAACACAATAGAAAACGTACTAAAGAACATATCTACAAAACATTCCCCAGAAAACTTTAAGTTGAGCAAAATGTAATCACAAAAACGAGTCAATTTCAATTATATGAGGGGATACAGCGTCTTGAGGGTTCTTTGTTCAATTTGTCAGTATCTATTTACACTAATATATCACCCAGGAAAAGTAGTATGTCATATGTGTTGACATTTGTAATTCGTCTTGGCAGTGATCGCATGCCAGTTGGATTTACAACTTCCTATGCAACCAGTGTATATCGCCACTTTCGTTGTGAGTTCGATTCCTAATTATGGTGAAATGTACTTGATACAAAATTATGTAATACAGCTTGTCCGTGACTTCCTTCACCAATAAAACTGACCGTTACGATATAGCTGTAATTTTTTAGAGTGGGGATGAACACCATAACCATAGCAACAACCCACAAGATAAAGCGAAAATATTTTTTTACAAACAGTTAAAGGAAAACTCCATGGTCTTAACAAGTTAGCGTGAATATTTAAATGACATTAACTAAAAGACATTTGTGTTATTGAATGTTAAAAATAATATACCGTAATGTAGAATTTGGTAATTGAAGTTGCACCTTCATCGCCGCCATATGTAATTTTTGTTCAATATCCTCCCGAAAACTACTTGGCCAAGTGAACCGAAACTTCGTAGGAACCATCTATGAAAGGTATTCTATGGAAATTGCTTATTCCTTCCGATCCGTTCGCAAAAAATGTTGGTCGATTTCTAAATATCTGGCAGGAGAAATGGACCAGAGCTTGCTAGGAAGCAGCTATGGAAGACCCTCTATTAAGATCCGAAAACAAATATTTCCGCCACAGGCCATTCTTGTTTCTGGTTGGTATCTTTCTAAAAATATTTCCCATGGAACCACTTGGCCAAATAAAAACATTATTTTATTGGAAGCATATATTGAAGTCCCTCTATAAGATTCCTCATTTCATCCTCATTTGACGAAAAACATGGTCGCCATGGGAAATTCTTGCTTCTCATTGACTGGGATTTAAAAAAATAATTTCTTCTGCAACTATAAGACTCAATGAATTGTTACTTTGTAGGAATCCTGTATTCGAAATCTTGTACAAAATTACCATATATCTTGGTTATCATGCAACCAATCTTTTCGCCATAGGCAGTTCTTTTATTTATTTGCCTTTTCAGTAAGAAAAAATCTCTAAAACAGTTCTTCAAATTTATTTGAAATTGTTCATGAAAGGTTCTGTATAATGTTTCCTCAAAGCAAAATGACAGGTGAACAACGCTGAGTCTTTGATTATTTTCTGCCTCCATTTTAACGTGAATATCATGGGAAAATGTCACCAAAGTGAACGGTTCATAAATATACAGTCAGACAAAAGTTAAGCACCACCTGACTTGTTTCAATAATATCTTTTCTAATAATGAACTTATTTCAAATCGGTTTGCTGTTTTCGTTACCTGTACACATATACTTACTCACATTTATGTGTATATGACATGGTGTGTAAAGTGCCACGTGTACTTTTCAACTTTTGTGTTTGCGAACGAAAGCTGATTTTTTTTGTAGAGTTTTAAGATTCATTTTTTATTGGTTTGGTATGGTGCGGTGAAAATTAACCATACCAGAAAGGTGACAAGCTGTTGGCATGCATAACGGTGGTTTTTGCCATAGAAGGGTGGCAGACCACTTCAGGGTTACCCATTCCATCATTGTACGACTGATGCAGCGTTTTCGTCAAACGGGGAATGTTACTGACCGTCCACGTCCAGGTAGACCTCGCAAAACGACGCCGAGAGAGGACCGGCTCATATCCAGACGGGCGCGGCAACGGCCGTTCAGTACAGCTGGTGCACTTCGTGGTAATTTAGAGTTTGGAGGCCACATTGGCACACTAACTGTAATCAAACGCTTCCACCATCACAGAATGCGAGCGCGACGACCCATAAAACGTCCACAGTTGACATTACGTCATCGCCATGCTCGATTTGACTGGTCACATGATCATTTGGGGTGGACTATTCGCACATGGAGATGGGTCCACTGGTCTGATGAAAGTCGTTTTTTCCTACGCCCTACCGACGGTCGTGCAAGGGTTTAGCGCCAACGAAACACTTCATTTCAGGACAACCACATTTTGGGCACAACTGCTTTTGGGGGTGGGGATGTAACTGTCTGGGGTTGTTTTTCCTTTGATTGTAAGCTGGACTTGTACGTTCTTGATGGTAATCTGACAGGCCATAAATACCGTGACAATGTGCTCGCTCCACGCGTAGTCCCCCATTTCGACAATCATGCGTTGGCTGACAGGCAGATGTTCATGGACGACAACGCTAGGCCACATAGAACCCGAATTGTAAACTATTTTTTTACAGCAAGAGGCTGTTCAGAAAATTCCATGGCATGCGATGTCACCAGACATGAACCCTATAGAGCATATATGGGACTTTATTGGCCGAAAAATTAACTAACGCAGTCCAAAATGTCAAGATATTGATGAATTGAGAACTGCTATCTTACAGGAGTGGCACCAGTTCCTCCAAGAACAGCTTAGGCGTCTTGTGTGAAGCATGACGAGGCGTGTTACAGAACTTCATAATAAACGCGGTGGATATACTCGTTATTGATTTGTATGCCTTACACCTACGCACAATAGATGCATTTAAAACGTTCTTAAAATCTGAAGACTCTGCGTTTTAATGCAATGTTAAAAACTTCCATCAAAAGACAAACTGGTTTTACGTTTTTCCAGCGCCTGTTTTGAACCCCATTTTTGCCACGTCATAGTCACCTCATTCAGGATGATAAATACTTCGTAGATTGGTAATTTTAGAGCCCTTGGTGTAGTCTTTTAAGAAGTGTAAGAAAAATGGTGATATATATTTTATTGTTTTAAAAGTATGGATGTAAAAAAATATATCGATAACAATATAGGGTGGTGCTTAACTTTTGTCGGAGTGTATAGATAAATGAGTAAAATTAGGCATTATTAACATAACGGATACAACATACGAAACTGAGAAAAACGTAATATCACAGTTTTATCCTAATTTTATTGTTTGTTGTTGCAATCATTTACATAAATAGAAATGCACAGTTTTGAAAATATAAGAAGATGATACGAAATCATATGTTCATTTAGAAATAAGACATTTATTAATTATTAATACATATTTACTGCAGAAAATAATGAACGGAATTGGATGATATGATTTGTAATGTTCAGTTGGGTGAACAAAATATTTAATAACAATCAATTTACATGTGTAGACAATGAGTATTCTCACTTTTCAAAATAATGCGAAATAGGTCTAGCACAAAAGATAATTCACGTTTATAGCGAAGTGTACTCGATACAGAAATATGTGATTAGTTTTGTTGGTGACTTGCAACAGATTGGTGGTGTTTTTCTGGTAATCCGGTTTCCTCCACCAATAAAGCTGACCACCGACAATATAGCTGAAATTTTGTTGAAGCATCGTAAAAATAACCATAAACAAATACAAACTCAAACCCAACAGACATTACAATACTTTCAAATAATACATGGATTATAAATAAGATGATGAACTGTTTGTGAATCCACTGTAAAATAAAAATCGATGTTTAAAATTTGTCTGCAAGGGTTGATAGTGACATTTGATACACGTAAAATAAAACGAAATGAGACGACCCTTGCATGTTTTAGTCTCATAACCTCAGAAATAGGATTTCGTTGTTTCATCTAGGTATAATTTAAAAAGTTATCAAGAAAGTCAACGTAAAAATCACTTGTATTAATTTTCTGTTACCATGATTTATAACACCAGAACCTTAACACTAATACGTTGTGTCTTGGGAATCAAACTAAGTTGTTATTGATGTCACATTATACTTATGTTTATTTAGCATATATTAATTGAACGAATACCACTGACCACAATATTACTGACATTAAATAAAAATACAAGCCATTAAGATATACTTTATTTTATTTTATATAGATCATACATCATTGTTTTCATCACACGAGAAAGAGATTTTTGACAACCTAATAAGAGTAGTTGGTAGTGAGATGGACATAAGAATAAGACAAAATGTATTTCTGATAAGGGACAATTTAACTTATAAAATAAATACACACATAACCATGGTATCCAGTGGAAGCTTAGCGGAAGGTTTAGATCTTCCCGGAAGTGACATGGATGTAATGCTTGTACTTAATGATGTTCAAGTAATACAGAATGTAAAACATATGAATCGGTCAGCACAATACACTACTCTCCTAATGGAAGATGACAACGAATTTCCTGGATTTTCTAGATTGAAGTTGATAGCAGAGAGAGATCATGGACACAAATATACCTCACCAGAACTTTTTGTTGAAAAAAGAAATGGATTATTTTTGTCAAACATTTTGTTCATCCGTAAACTTATTGAAGAAAATTGTGATTTTATGCAAACCACACATGGTCCCTGTTTGTGTGACAAATATGAATGCGAGGATGTAGCTTACTGTTTTCACTTGCATTCCTGGCCAAAGCAAGCAAAACAGTGGATAGATCGGCATAGACATGGTCAGTGGCCTACAGATATATTAATAGACGAAATAATTAATTATGGCTGTATGTTAGTACCTATTGGACCTAAAGAAATAGAAAATAATCAATTACTATGGAGAATATCATTTTCTATTGCAGAGAAACAATTGTCACATTCGATGAACTACACACAAATCCTGTGTTACGCTCTTCTTAAGCTGTCTCTAAAGAGCATTATCGACAAAAATGATAAAATGAAAGGCTTATTGTGTTCCTACTTCATGAAAACGGCGGTGTTCTGGTTATCAGAAGAAATTACCACTAACGCATTTCAACTAAAAAATTTATTTAACTGTTATTTTCTTTGTCTTGATAAAATAATAACATGGGTCAGGTGTTGTTATTGTCCCAACTATTTTATTCCTGAACATAACATGTTTCGTGGAAAAATTAATAGGTCTAATAATCGGCAGTTGGTGAATGTATTAGAAAGACTAAGAAATGGTGAACGAGACGTTTTTACAGTTAATGCATTGTTTAATAGTGAAGCCGTGTTACACGATCCATGTGTTAAACTAGAAATGTTTTTCTATCATGTTAGTTTCATTTATCCTGAAATTAATATAGAAAGTGGACACATACGGCTAAGTTTTATAAATTCGTTAGCCGTGTCACAGTCATCGAGTATTTTGTCAGGAATATATACATATTATTATGCCATGAATAGTCAGCATATTGTCCAGATGTTGTCGTTTCCTACTACTAATATATATAGTGTACATGTAATCCGACGATATCATCAACACTTACATGACGGTACAAAGTCAGATGCTGTGACTGGATGGTTGTTATATGCCTCATTTTACTATGCACTCGGTCAGTACAATACAACGTTAAATATCATAGATCATATTTTGTCTCGTTGTACACCCGATATGATAATATTAGGTCAAATCAAATACACCACAGATGATATAAAGTACTACAAACAAAATGTAGATGGTTTAAATATTTCACTGAATGGGAAGATGAGACTGGCAACGATAGGTAATGTGTGGTATATAAAACAATCAACACTGATACCCGATGAAATGAAACTAGAAGTTCAGGATGGTATCTTTACTGTACCACCTGTTGTTATGTCACATTGTCTAAGGTTTCTATGTTACCATCATCTTTATAACATTGTCAATAGACAACAGTCATTACGTGATTTATATCTAACAATAAAAGAGAAGTACTTCATGGTTGAGAATCTAATATCAAATTCATTAACAATATTAGGAGTATGCAATGAGATAATGGGTGACAAAGAAACAGCTTATTGTTGCTATGATTCTGCCTTACAGTGTGATAATATAATATGTTCCACGGCGACTAAACGGAAAGAAAACCTCAACATGACATGAACATTTGTAACATCAGCTATGTGCATATTTCATTCTGTACCTACTAAATGTATTTGATTATATTAATTGTATGATATCAAAGAACTAAGCTACATTTCATTAAGAAAGGTCTTAGGATGCCAAAGAGGTAATCAGCAGCTGTAAGAGGAAAGTTCCACAATACAATGGTTAAAAAACAGGCAATGGTCATCAAAATACTGCATAGAAAACTACATATTAAGCAAAACGAATGCACTAAAATCGGGAAGTGAAGGGTAAGAAAGTCCTGCTCCATTAGTGGCACCACTCGTATTGTTTCTCCTAAAAATCTAATGATACTTCACGAATGAGAAACAAAAAAAATAATGTTGTAGATGATAATAATTGTGTGATGATTTCAATGTATATATGTATTCGCATATTCTATATATATAATTGTCCGAGTTCAATCCTGACAGGAGGCGTCTACAAATACAAATCGTTTATGATGGTACTGTTCTATCAATTCAGACTTGTGATTCGTCTTCCAGTATAGTGTTATTTGACAGACAACATATAGATGAACTGTATGTACATTTTTGTTTGATTATTGATGTTTTATGTATACATGCTACATTATATATGTTAGTTATAATTGTGTGAGTGTGAGTTCGATCAGGACAGGATACTTATATCGGTATGAATCATTCTTGAGGATAGTATACAGTGTAACCGTCAGACTATAATGGAGCAATTCAGACTTGAGATTTTCATTCTCGATGAGTGTGATATTTTCAGATTTTTGTATTATTTTTGTTATTAAGTTTAGTAGCCTTGTTAACTTCATGGTTAATTTCTGTTTTTCTTGTATAACAACAATGAGCTATGCTTACTTCACTATTACATAGACGGAACATTTGTATTTATTATTATTTATTGTTACCTAGGGTCACCTTTGGCAATAGTTCATGTATATCGGGGAGAGACAATTTTAACTTAAGATATTGAAATAAAACAAGGAATGTAAAACAATATAGTCTAGTAGGGTTATTATAAAAGTAAATCCATATGTAATAAGTAATAGAATTAGGGTAAGCCATTTATATACCTTCCAATATGTGAAAATTCTGAATATCTAATTAACTATATACATATTTCAAATGTACTATGAATGAATAATAAATAACAAATGTTAACATTTTTAATAATTTCCTTAAACTTGTATTGTCGTGGGAGATCTACTTATCCAAAAAAGGGGAGAATCCCTTAAACCAGTTTAATTCCGCCATATTTCTGTACCAGTCCCAAGACAGGACCTGGATTTCCAAACCGATATTCCTTGGTCATTTTTATGTTCGGTGATTTGAGGTGAGAGTCATTAATGCTTTTATTGATATTTGATTCGTTCGTTTGCTGGTTTATGGTGTTTATATCCATTTTCAACAATATTTCAGTCATATCGTGGCGGTCAGTTTTTTTGGTGGGGAAAACCGGAGTACCCTGCAAAAACCATCAACCTGTCTAAAAGTCACTTACAAATTTTATCACATCATGTAATATCGAGTCTACTTCGCCATGCGGGGAATTTGAAACTCACAACTTTAGTGTTGATAGTCATTGATTTCACAATAATAAATCAAACTACCATGCTAACACGTCCACGAAGGCCCCTATTGACATTTGTTCACCAAGGCAAAACAAAACAGATTTGACATGTGATAAGCAAACCAACACAAATCCTTATTAGAAACAGGGACAAATGTTGAAAAGGAGAAAACAACATAAACACAGCACGTTTGTCCAACAGTACAAATAAACAACAAATCTGTACAACAGTATAAATAAACAACAAGTCGGAAAAGCAACAGAAATGAACAACAAGTCTGTACAGCAGCACAAAAACAACAAGTATATTCTACAGTAGGAAAAAACAAGTTTCTACAACAATACACATAAACAACAACAAATCTGCAACGATAGTGCAATTAACAGCAAATCTATACAACATTACAATTAAACAACAATTATTTACAACCGTACAAATAAACAACAAGTTTAAAAAGAGGGCAAATAAACAATACGTTTCCAAAACAGTACAAATAAACAAAAAGTTTGTACAACCGTACAAATAAACAACAAGTGTGTCCAGCAGTACCAATAAACAAAACGTTTGTTCAGTAGTACAAACAAACAACCTGTTTGTTCAGCAGTACCAATAAACAACAAGTTTGTCCAGCAGTACAAACAAACAAAACATTGTCATCAAAGTTATACAACAAGTGCATTATAACAATTCATGATATGTACACTTAAAATCAGGGTTCTTGCTTGTAGATGACATAAAATAATAAGCAGAAAACTAAACAAAATAAAATCGCTTTTATTACTCTGAGCTCAAATAAAATGAACAGATACGAATTCTTCCCGATAATTATCCATACATGGCGTAAATAAACGTGATAAAACAAACCGAAGGGACAATCAAGACTGGATAATCGAGAGACACTGGCCTGGCAACATTGGGTACACAAGATAAATCAAAGCTAAATCACAACACAGAAAACATAAACAATAATCGTGCACGTTCGATTCGTATCCGGTAAAGAGGGGCACACCCATACAATTCATTTGTCTGACCTTATAAGACTGTAGTGTTTCAATTTAGACTTGAGATTCTCAGTTTTCGTCTCAAACTGTATGATTTGATATTGATGAACTCTATGTATATTTTCAGATTTGTGCATTAATTTTGCATTAAGTGTATTAATGTTGTGTTTACTTTCTACATTCAACTATATAATTGAAAGTTTGTTTTATGAAAATGAGTTTAAAATACACACTCCATGTTGTACTTACTTCTCTATCACATCACGGGGCATTTGCATTTAATATTACGTAGTATTTAAAGCCATCTTTGGAAATATTTCATTAACATAGATTGAGACAATTTTAATTTAACATATTGAATTATATACAATATAGTTTAGATATTGTATAAGCAAGAAGAGTTTGAAGATACCAAAAGGGCAATCAGATTCCATATACAGAAGAACAGACAACACAATGGTCGAAAGAAAAAGTAGAAAAGGTCAAACAACGATCTACAAAACATACATATAAAACTAAAGATCGAGTAACACTAACCCCACTACAAACATGGGTAAAGTCATGTGCTCCGGAAGGGTAAGCAGTTCCTGCTCCACAAACCATCTCTAATGCGTATTAGAATTTCAATATTTTTAACTTTCAAGCATACAACATGTGCATCAGACCAAAAACAATATTTTCCCCCTCCCTTCCACTGTGGCACCTTGTCGTGAAGCAGGTAAGGTTTCAATTACTTCCACGAATAAAGAAATACATTAATCCGTGTTCAGGATCATCTTGTTAAAATTTCAAAAATATCAGTGATCTACACCTCGGAAACTATTGTGCAACAGACGGACACCAACAACATACCTATAGCATAATGCGACCGTTCATACCGTTGTTATTCATTAAAAATAGAATTAAGTGTAATCTTAGTATGACCTATGACCTATGCGACATGTGTCTACCAATTTGGATCCTATAGTTTGGTAACATATGAAGTTGGAATTTTTCCAACATTATATTGAATTCCATGAAGTCGGTTATTGCGCTGCAAGTATCAATTATCCTGCAAAGGTTTAAAATATATTTTACAATAGGGCCTATATGGTTTGAAATGGAGTGACTGATGTGTATAAGTGAGAAGGCCAAGTTGTCCTTCTTCTGTAGAGAGACAATTAATAAACTGTGGGTCTTATACTACAAACATAAGTAAATTACAAAAAGGGTGCACTCGACTTGCAGCCGCAAGTGATAAAGCTTACCAGTTGCTTGTCCATGGTCGTGGTTCTCTCCGGGTATTCCAGCTTCTTCCACCAATAAAACTGGTCGCCATGATATAGCTGAAATATTGCTGAAAGTGGCGTTAATCACAAGAAAATGCATTCATTCATACTACAAACTACTATAAATAAACGTTAGAAGGGGCAACCAAGAAATGACAAAAACCAAAAATACAGAACCCACCAAACTTGGGATGAATCCAAAGGCTCGCGATGTGTAGCTTGTTCATGTTTTTTATGACACACTCTCTTTTTTACTCAAGCCCGGTACATATTCCATATTCCATAAAATGACCGAGCTGCACTTCATTTCAACAGAGAACATTCATATATTTTGGGCGTCCTACCATACTAGAATATATTTGGCTGAGGCTCTGAACAATATTTGTGACGGACAGAAAGCTCAACATTTATGCCCAAGACGTCCGGAAAATGAAAGTTAGCAAAACTCGTAAAAATTGTAGAGTACTGTTGGAAAATATTAAAAGCTTGAGAACATCAAGTGGGTAATCAGAATTCAGTAATCGACGAAAGACATGCAGTACAATGGCAATATGAAAAACGACTAAAGAATAACCATTATCTACAAGAACTACACAGAAAACTAAAAATCAGGCAACGCGAACCCAACTGAAAATCGGGGATTAACTCAGGTGTTCCGGAATGGTAAGCAGTTCCTGCTCCACTAGTACCACGCCGACTTTCAATGCTAATCTATCTTGTTCTCTAGACACCTAACACTGAGTAGTAGATGTCACATTTAGTGCATACACCACGTTTCGGGTATAATTTTCATTTTATAAGCTGAAAACCAAAACGTTCAAAAGCCAAATATAGAGGATCGCAAAATTCGGCTAAGGTCACCTACACCTAAAGAAGGAGAACTTTAATTTTGATCATTATTAGTACATGATCTAGGAACTGTGAATATCGATATGCACATCCTGTGTCATCGTCAGAGAAAAGAATGAACAATACCGAGAAAGTGACAACATTGGGCACACAACACACAACAGACATGACGAAGACAAACACAACATAATAAAATACAGTAGATTAAATAGATGAACAATACGGTCCTCATGAACTCGGGTGTTCATCCGCCATGCTCCTCATATAATTGGACACCATCATATGCTAGCATACACAAATATCAGAAAGTAGAACATCACCCGTCATACAAGCATCTGGAGGAAAAGACGAACCGAACATCGTTTTTGAGCGGAAATCGGAGCGGTCTTCGCGATATGGAATTAAGAACATTATGACTAATAATAATAGTCCAAAATGCACAACGCTAATTATATTACTTAGAAATGGCAGTGACTTCAAGATGCACAAACAACATTAGTGAACACGTTAGGAGCAAGCTAAAACAATAACAATATGTATCACATCAAACGGTAGAAAGGTATGAACTCTAGAAACACAGACAACATTGATGAACACGTCGTCATGAGCAAGCTAAAACATTAACAACATGTATCACATCAAAAGCTAGAGAGGTATGAACTCTAGAAACACAGACAACATTGATGAACACGTTAGGAGCAAGCTAAAACATTAACAACATGTATCACATCAATAGCTAGAGAGGTATGAACTCTAGAAACACACACAACATTGATGAACACGTTAGGAGCAAGCTAAAACATTAACAACATGTATCACATCACAAGCTAGAGAGGTATGAACTCTAGAGACACACACAACATTGGTGAACACGTTAGGAGCAAGTTAAAACATTAACAACATGTATCACATCAAAAGCTAGAGAGGTATGAACTCTAGAGACACAGACAACATTGATGAACACGTTAGGAGCAAGTTAAAACATTAACAACATGTATCACATCAAAAGCTAGAGGTATGAACTCTAGAGACACAGACAACATTGATGAACACGTTAGGAGCAAGTTAAAACATTAACAATATGTATCACATCAAACGCTAGAGAGGTATGAACTCTAGAAACACAGACAACATTGATGAACACGTCGTCAGGAGCAAGCTAAAACATTAACAACATGTATCACATCACAAGCTAGAGAGATATGAACTCTAGAGACACACACAACATTGGTGAACACGTCGTCAGGAGCAGGCTAAAACAATAACAATATGTATCACATCAAACGCTAGAGAGGTATGAACTCTAGAGACACAGAAAACATCGATGAACACGTCGTCAGGAGCAAGCTAAAACATTAACAACATGTATCACATCAAAAGCTAGAGAGGTATGAACTCTAGAAACACAGACAACATTGATGAACACGTCAGGAGCAAGCTAAAAACATTAACAACATGGATCCCATCAAAAGCTAGAGAGGTATGAACTCTAGAGACACAGACAACATTGATGAACACGTCGTCAGGAGCAACTAAAACATTAACAACATGTATCACATCACAAGCTAGAGAGGTATGAACTCTAGAGACACACACAACATTGGTGAACACGTCAGGAGCAAGCTACAAACATTAACAACATGGATCCCATCAAAAGCTAGAGAGGTATGAACTCTAGAGACACAGACAACATTGGTGAACAAGTCAAGAAATAAACTGAAAAGATTAGCAACAAGCAACCCTTCTTATAAAACACCCACTGTGTTACTCATTGTCAGGCCTAATAAAAATATTGTTGGAGATACCGGTGAAAAAGTTTAGGTAAAAAGGAAAAGTTCCATTGTTATTTCAGATATGGATATTTCGTCACGGTTAATCAGATCGCGATGATGACCCTACAATGTTTGTAGCGATGACTTCAACTGACCTTGATATTGGATAAATTGTTGTCCTTATGATGTCATGTTATACCATAACTGACGAAAATCATGAGATCCATTTATATAGTGAGGAGGAGTCTAGAATCCAAGAGACCGGTTTACACCTATCGTAGCACTGTGCCGGCCCTAATACCTTTATTTCCGATTTCGTGGTCTTTTCTATTTTCTACGATTTGAGGTGTGATTGTTCGTTTGGTTGGTATTGATGAAATTGTTGAACATCTAAATTTAAGCTTCCCTTTCAAAACAATACAGAAATTGCCATGATAAATACAATCCCGATATATAAAAAGGAACAAATATTGCAAAAAATAATAAACAACATACAGGCCTGTCCAACACAGAAACAAAACATCGTCTACAAATACAACATCATAGAAAGGTAATTTCTTATTATCAATTATTATGGAGACGTTTTGAATCAAATAATTGTGGTCAGTGGGGTACCTGGATCAGTACTGGGCCCATAGCTTTTCCATATACTTCATACACCACCTTCCAGTAAATATAAGATCAAGCCACTCTTTATATTCTCGGTGTCTGTATTATTGAAACATCAAGTAGCACCAATATAGTGTCGTACTACAAAATGACCTCAACTATTTAGCTCATTTGTAAAGAACATGAGTTATCAAGTTCCGCTCAAGAAAACGTAGCACACTATGTGTGAAATGATCGCATTTTCATGTAAAATATGAGAAATACTAAAAGGTCAATCAATACAGCAACACTAACTAGGTATTATTATATCTAACCGTGTGACTTGTTACACACATATTAATAACCTACCTAAAAAATTAAGTAATTTATATATTAAACGGGAAAAAATAAAAGTCTGGCATACAAATCTATTAGAATATTGTGTAACAGAATTGACACTAAATACTGAGTAAACTGATTGACCATCAAAACTGGAAAACACGTGACAACCAGAGAAACGTAAACGAGATTACTATATTGTACACAATTATTCTCCACCGTGTGGTAATCGACTTTAACCTTCCCCTTATCTCACAATTGACTTCCTACATAAAGATGAATGTAATGGTCCCTGATATAACCCCACGTGTGATGTCGCTATATGTTACAGTCTCACTAAAACAATTATAAAATGATACAACAAACATCTAATCTTAATTATATTGCCACATCTCGTCATAAGATGCAACACACCGCATACCTGTAAGTCGTCATATTTTTATAAAACTTATTTTCCTTTAATGTGGACCAAAAAACCTTTTCGTCATATGGATAAACAGAACTCAAAATTTTAAGTCCTCATATTTTTCTTTAATATTGACAAAAAGATCAAATTCATACAATTGTTAGTCGAGTTTCATCTCATGGCGAGGTGTACTCCATATTATATTATGTGATCAAGTTTATCAGTGTCTTTTCTCTAGCTACACCGGTTGCTTCTACCAATAAAAGTGTCCGCCACAATATGAATTACTTATGATTACAGGTACTTAAGTACAAATGGTGCTCATGATTATATGGGCTTGCGTACTAAAAATGTCCATGAATTACATGTATTTAAGTACTACAGATGTCAATAATTACATGTATATAAGTACTAAATATGTCCATAAAAGCATGTATTTAAGTACTAAATATGTCAATGATTACATGTATTTAAGTACTAAAGATGTCAATGATTACTTGTATTTAGGTACTAAAGATGTCCATAATTACATGTATTTAAGTACTAAAGATGGCAATAATTACATGTGTTTATGTACTTACGATTTTCATAATTACATGTATTTAAGTACTAATGATGTCAATAATTACATGTGTTTATGTACTAAATATTTCAATAATTACTTGTATTTAAGTACTAAATATGTCCATAATTACATGTATTTAAGTACTAAATATGTCAAAAATTACATGTATTTAAGTACTAAAGATGTCAATAATTACATCTATGTAAGTACTAAATATGTCCATGGTTGCATGTATGTAAGTACTAAAGATGTCAATAATTACATGTATTTAAGTACTAAAGATGTCAATAATTACATGTATGTACGTACTAAAGATGTCCATGATTACATGGATTTAAGTACTAAATATGTCCATGATTAGATGTATTTAAGTACAAAAGATGTCAATGATTACATGTAGTTAAGTACTAAAGATGTCCATAATTGCATGTATTTAAGTACTAAAGATGCCCATGATTACATGTATTTAAGTACTAAATATGTCCATGATTAGATGTATTTAAGTACAAAAGATGTCAATGATTACATGTATTTAAGAACAAAGATGTACAGTAAATGATTACATGTATTTAAGTACTAAAAATGTCATTGATTCCATGTATTTAAGTAATGAATATGTCCATGATTACATGGATTTAAGTACTAAAGATGTCAATAATTACATGTATTTAAGTGTTAAAGATGTCAATAATTACATGTATTTAAGTACTAAAGATTTCCATGATTAGATGAATTTGAGGACTAAAGATGTTCATAACTACATGAATTCGAGGACTACAGATGTCCATGATTACATGTATTTAAGTTCTAAAGATGTCCATGATTGAATGTATTTAAGGACTAAAGATATCCATTATTAGATGAATTTGAGCACTAAAGATGTCATTGATTACATGTATTTAAGTACTAAAGATGTCCATGATTAGATGAATTCGAAGACTAAAGATGTCAATAATTACATGTATTTAAGTACTAAAGATGTCCATGACTACATGTATTTAAGTACTAAGGATGTCAATGATTACATGGATTGAAGTATTAATGGTGGATATGATTAGATGTATATGAGGGCCAATGGTTCTTCTGATTATATGTTTTAGGTACTAGCAATGCTCATCATTACATGAATTGAAGTAGTAATGGTGGGCATGATTAGATGTAGGTTTGTATGTCTGATGGTGTTTAACGCCACTTTCACACTTTCAACAATACTTCAGTTATATCGTGGCGGTGAGTTTTATTGGTGGCGGAAACCGAAGGACCATTCGCATGTCACTGACAAACTGTATCACATAATGTTGTACACCTCGCTCTGATCGAGATTCGAAATCATCACATCGATGGTGATAGGCACTGATTTCATAGGTTGTCATGGTTAGAAGTATAAAAGTAACATAGATATTTTATATTATTACCAGACAGAATTATAGATTCACTCGTGATTCTAGTCATTATAGCCTACATTAAGTTACAGATCCCGATAGGTTGGATATATTAGAGCCATATGCGTTCATTTGTAATAACGTCATTCTACATTTAACAATGACATGCATATATCGTTTACAAATTCATGTATCCTTTAAATATGATGTTTAACCATGCTACCTGTTGTAGTCTGTGTCAAGCGCCATGTTTAAGGTACCATGCATCTTGATCAACCTTGAATATTAAAACCGTGCTGATATTTCCTGGCAAATAATTCCGGATTCTCATTGCTTGTTCGCACAAGGATAATTTTTCGCAATGTTTCGTCGTTGCTATGCATGCAATATTGAGAACCATGAGATCTGTTACTGTGTAGTGCATTGTAGATCACTATTTGTCCCTTTGTTTTGTTTCATTTGACCATTGTATTGTCTTCCTATTGTCTTGCCACTTCTGATAATGCCTTTGATATCGGCAAACTTTGCTGAATTCTAACCCCAACGGAATAATCGAACAGACTCTAAGTCATACATTTGTACAAGATTGAATCAGAATTTCACTGGAGTGACACATTCAATTACATTTCCATCGTGGCTATTGATAATACACTACATGAAATCGTGTGTTGTATTATATGTAACACTTTTAATTCCTCTCCCACGAGATGACACTTCATTAATTTGGTGGGACTTCACTTTGCAGGGTTAAATCTGAATATAACAGCTATTGACTTTTTTCAATTACAATTCTACTACATGTTTGTTTTATAGATGTATATTGAGGCCATGACGTACTCACTTGATCAAAAATAATTTTTAATTGTACATGGAAACCTCATTCCAAAGACAATTATATTCTTTTTTATGTTTGTGTCACAGATATGTTCCATTTGTCGCAAACACTTTTCGGTCCTTCCCTCATTTATTGCTTATATCTGGTTTTGTGAACAGATTAACACTACAGGTCTCACAAATGACACAAGAACTGGTTACCATTCCGGAGTACCTGAGTTCGCATCGGGTTTTTGGTGGGGGTTGTGCAACTCGATCGTTAGTTTTATGTGTATATTTTGTAGATCGTTGTTAGTTTCTTTTTATTTTGGTTATTATGTTGTCTGTCGTTTTTCTATTTACGGATTATGATAACCCCACTCATATCTTCAAACTCTTCTTTCTACGTACGCATCTGAATCATGAAAGCACAAAATTCTTGATTACTGCCTATGTTAATGTTTGAACCCCAATGACCAAGTATGAAGATATATGTGTAGATATATATTTAGTGATGCCAAATAATGTTAGACATGTAATCGTGTAGCACGAATGAGTTAATGATGAATTGTTGCTAAGAGCCTGTCTATGCAGCAATTCTTCAGCTATATCATGGCGAGAATTTTCAACGAGATGATGATGAGGTCCGGTTAGATCGAGATCAACATGCTGATTTTGATTTGCATAGTGCTAGCCAACTGAAACAACAGTGCGCGGGTAGACATGTCCCTCCATTCTGATTCCGAACTGACCAGTCTTTACTCTTTCTCCTTAATTTTGCGTGCGTAGCGGAGAAGTAACACATGTCAATTTCATAGTCATTGGTTTGACCCGACCAGTGCTCGAACCCACGATCTACCGCACATGGGGCGAACACTCTGGCAATTACGCCTCCTATGAAACATTTGATACTACCAAATGTGTATTATAATCCATAAATTGGAGGCCAGACAATACAATGTCAAAAAAATAACAATAATAAATGATGTATCTAGATTATTCGCAGGAACAGATATTTAAAAAATGTTTTATTTCCACTCTTAATTTTTAAATTTGATTCCAAATGACCCCCTTTTTTGCTAAAACTTTAATACATTTAACACAGTCATGTTTAATGTACTTTATTCGCCTGAAAAAGTATCTAAAAGATTTTTGTAATCTTTAGATTTGAACCCAAAATACCTTTATTAGATAGAGCTTGAATCTTTTTAACACAGTGATCATTAATGTCAAATATAGTTAAATGTATATTGTCCTAAATAAAATAAGCATAGGTTAAACACTAGTTTTCCATGTTTTATGAACATTAAAGCTCGAGGCGCAGTCGAGAGCTTTAAAGTTCATAAAACATGGAAAATTAGTGTTTGATCAATTTAGAACATAATCACCGATCCGAGAAAAATACTAGAAAAAATAATTAGCAATAATTAGTCAAATAATGAACTTTCAGTATCTGTACAGAGAAAATGTATTCACTTAAAAAGTCCAAACAAATAAAATGAAAATGTACCCTTAAGACTGTTCTTTCTAATGTGATCATGGTTAAGACTGTTTCTTAAATAAGCGAGCCATGTGTTAAAAATGCTCACCCCATAATAGTAATTATCTATAGGTTATAGTTAGAAAGATGGATGGAAATGTTCCTTGCTTTAATCTTTTTTCTGAAGAAAACCAAGATCGGCATTTAGAAGATTTAGATTTATTTCACACTCAGCAACTCATTTTCAGTAACAAACCCGCAAATAGTAGTAATAATAGATTTACGGATGCTGTGTCTACAACAGAATTTGAAAAACGAATTAGTGACCGAATTCAAAAACAAAAAAAGCAACAAACTGGGCAATTTATTTTTGTACCATGAAAAAATGCATTTTTTCCATAAACAATATCGATATATTGAAAATGTGAAATTTAAGTTATATTTTTAGCTTTTGCTTTGCTCTAGCTTTTTT
>MJUT01039123.1:208756-224998 GCA_002080005.1 Gigantidas platifrons
AAACCTCAACATGACATGAACATTTGTAACATCAGCTATGTGCATATTTCATTCTGTACCTACTAAATGTATTTGATTATATTAATTGTATGATATCAAAGAACTAAGCTACATTTCTTTAAGAAAGGTCTTAGGATGCCAAAGAGGTAATCAGTAGCTGTAGGAGGAAAGGTCCACAATACAATGGTTAAAAGACAGACAATGGTCATCAAAATATTACATAGAAAACTCCATATTAAGCAAAACGAATGCACTAAAAACGGGAAGTGAAGGGTAAGCAAGTCCTGCTCCATTAGTGGCACCACTCGTATTGTTTCTGCTAAAAATCTAATACTTCACGAATGAGAAAAAATAAAATAATGTTGTAAATGATAATAATTGTGTGATGATTTCAATGTATATATGTATTCGCATATTCTATATATATATATTTCTCTCATCTGAAATAAAATAACAATTTGTGTAAAAAGTGTATCGTTAGTTATCATATTAATATCGTTGCTAAGCATCAAATAAAAGAAATCTCGCCAAAGTTTCTCTATAATTATTTGATGTTAAATAACTCTATTTGATTACAGGAGATAAACAGCCCACACGCACTCTTAACCACAATATATATGCTATATAATATTTAATGTTATATTTATACATGATACAGAGTATATGAGTATTTTAAGTGTGAGAGTTCGTTCTGGACAGGAGGAGTTTTTCGATATTATGATAGATTTGTCTGACTTTAATACTTTAAGACTGTAATACTACGGACTTCACCTCGTACTGTGTTGTTTGGAGGACAACATATTAGTGAACTTTATGTCTATTTTCAGATTTCGCTTTACTTTTCTTTGTTTTTATTAAAGCTGATATGTGTACATGATATTTGAGTGTTATAATTGTCCAAGTTCAATCCTGACAGGAGGCGTCTACAAATAAAAATCGTTTATGATGGTACTGTTCTATCAATTCAGACTTGTGATTCGTCTTCCAGTATTGTGTTATTTGACAGACAACATATATATGAACTGTATGTATATTTTTGTTTGATTATTGATGTGTTATGTATACATGCTAAATAATATATGTTAGTTATAATTGTGTGAGTGTGAGTTTGATCAGGACAGGATACCTATATCGTAATACTCATTCTTGAGGATATTATACAGTGTAACCGTCAGACTATAATGGAGCAATTCAGACTGGAGATTTTCATTCTCGATGAGTGAGTAGCCTTGTTAGCGTCATGGCTAATTTCTGTTTTTCTTGTATAACAACAATGAGCTATGCTTACTTCACTATTACATATACGGAACATTTGTATTTATTATTATTTATTGTTACCTAGGGTCACCTTTGGCAATAGTTCATGTATATCGGGGAGATACAATTTTAATTTAAGATATTGAAATAAAACAAGGAATGTAAAACAATATAGTCTAGTAGGGTTATTATAAAAGTAAATCCATATGTAATAAGTAATAGAATTAGGGTAAGCCATTTATATACTTTCCAATATGTGAAAATTCTGAATATCTAATTAACTATATACATATTTCAAATGTACTATGAATAAATAATAAATAACAAATGTTAACATTTTTAATAATTTCCTTAAACTTGTATTGTCGTGGGAGATCTACTTATCCAAAAAGGAGAGAATCCCTTAAGCCAGTTTAATCCCGCCATATTTCTGTACCAGTCCCAAGACAGGACCTGGATTTCCAAACCGATATTCCTTGGTCATTTTTATGTTCGGTGATTTGAGATGAGAGTCATTAATGCTTTTATTGATATTCCATTCGTTCGTTTGCTGGTTTATGGTGTTTATTTCCATTTTCAACAATATTTCAGTCATATCGTGGCGGTCAGTTTTATTGGTGGGGGAAACCGGAGTACCCTGCAAAAACCATCAACCTGTCTAAAAGTTACTTACAAATTTTATGTAATATCGAGTCTACCTCGCCATGCGGGGCATTTGAAACTCAAAACTTTAGTGTTGATAGTCACTGTTTGTACAATAATAAATCAAACTACCATGCTAACACGTCTACGAAGGCCCCTATTGACATTTGTTCACCAAGGCAAAACAAAACAGAGTTTACAGGTGATAAGCAAAGCAACACAAATCCTTATTAGAAACAGGGACAAATGTTGAAAAGGAGAAAACAACATAAACACAGCACGTTTGTCCAACAGTAAATAAACAACAAATCTGTTCAACAGTATAAATAAACAACAAGTCGGAAAAGCAACAGAAATGAACATCAAGTCTGTACAGCAGCACAAAAACAACAAGTATATTCTACAGTAGGAAAAAAAACAAGTTTCTACAACAATACACATAAACAACAACAAATCTGCAAAACAGTGAAAATAAAAAAGAAGTCTGTACGATAGTACAATTAACAGCAAATCTATACAACATTACAATTAAACAACAATTATTTACAACCGTACAAATAAACAACAAGTTTAAAAAGGGGCAAATAAACAATACGTTTCCAAAACAGTACAAATAAACAACAAGTTTGTCCAGCAGTACCAATAAACAAAACGCTTGTCCAGCAGTACAAACAAACAACGTGTTTGTTCAGCAGTACCAATAAACAACAAGTTTGTCCAGCAGTACAAACAAACAAAACCTTGACATCAAAGTTATACAAAAAGTGCATTATAACAATTCATGATATGTACACTTGAAATCAGGGTTCTTGCTTGTAGATGACATAAAACAATAAGCAGAAAACTAAACAAAATAAAATCGCTGTTATTACTCTGAGCTCAAATAAAATAAACAGATACGAATTATTCCCGATAATTATCCATACATGGCGTAAATAAACGTTATAAAACAAACCGAAGGGACAATCAAGACTGGACAATCGAGAGACACTGGCCTGGCAACATTGGGTACACAAGATAAATCGAAGCTAAATCACAACACAGAAAACTTAAAAAATAATCGTGCACGTTCGATTCGTATCCGGTAAAGAGGAGCACACCCATACAATTCATTTGTCTGACCTTAAGACTGTAGTGCTTCAATTTAGACTTGAGATTATGAGTCTTCGTCTCAAACTGTATGATTTGACATTGATGAATGTATATTTTCAGATTTGTGCATTAATTTTGCATTAAGTGTATTAATGTTATGTTTACTTTCTACATTCAACTATATAATTGAAAGTTTGTTTTATGTAAATGAGTTTAAAATACACACTCCATGTTGTACTTACTTCTCTATCACATCACGGAGCATTTGCATTTAATATTACGTAGTATTTAAAGCCATCTTTGGAAATATTTCATTAACATAGATTGAGACAATTTTAATTTAGCATATTGAATTATATACAATATAGTTTAGATATTGTATAAGTAAGAAGAGTTTTAAGATACCAAAGGGGCAATTAGATTCCATATACAGAAGAACAGACAACACAATGGTCGAAAGAAAAAGTAGAAAAGGTCAAACAACGATCTACAAAACATACATATAAAACTAAAAGATCGAGTAACACTAACCCCACTACAAACATGGGTAAAGTCATGTGCTCCGGAAGGGTAAGTAGTTCCTGCTCCACAAACCATCTCTAATACGTATTAGAATTTCAATACTTTGAACTTTCAAGCATATAACATGTGCATCAGACCAAAAACAATATTTTTCCCCCTCCCTTCCACTGTGGCACCTTGTCGTGAAGCAGGTAAGGGTTCAATTACTTCCATGAATAATGAAATACATTAATCCGTGGTCAGGATCATCTTGTTAAAATTTCAAAAATATCAGTGAGCTACACCTCGGAAACCATTGTGCAACAGACGGACACCAACAACATACCTATAGCATAATGCGACCGTTCATACCGTTGTTCTTCATTAAAAATAGAATGAAGTATAATATTAGTATGACCTATGACCTATGCGACATGTGTCTACCAATTTGGATCCTATAGTTTGCTAACATATGAAGTTGGAATTTTTCCAACATTATATTGAATTCCATGAAGTCGGTTATTGCGCTGCAAGTATCAATTATCCTGCAAAGGTTTAAAATATATTTTACAATAGGGCCTATATGGTTTGAAATGGAGTGACTGATGTGTATAAGTGAGAAGGCCAAGTCGTCCTTCTTCTGTAGAGAGACAATTAATAAACTGTGGGTATTATACTACAAACATAAGTAAATTACAAAAAGGGTGCACTCGACTTGCAGCCGCAAGTGATAAAGCTTACCAGTTGCTTGTCCATGGTCGGTGGTTCTCTCCGGGTATTCCAGCTTCTTCCACCAATAAAACTGGTCGCCATGATATAGCTGAAATATTGCTGAAAGTGGCGTTAAGCACAAGAAAATGCATTCATTTATATTACAAACTACTATAAATAAACGTTAGAAGGCGCAACCAAGAAATGACAAAAACCAAAAATACAGAACCCACCAAACTTGGGATGAACCCACAGGCTCGCGATGTGTAGCTTGTTCATGTTTTTTATGACACACTCTCTTTTCTACTCAAGCCCGGTACATATTCCATATTCCATAAAATGACCGAGCTGCACTTCATTTCAACAGAGAACATTCATATATTTTGGACGTCCTACCATACTAGAATATATTTGGCTAAGGCTCTGAACAACATTTGTGACGGACAGAAAGCTCAACATTTATGCCCAAGACGTCCGGAAAATGAAAGTTAGCAAAACTCGTAAAAATTGTAGAGTACTGTTGGAGAATACTAAAAGCTTGAGAACATCAAGTGGGTAATCAGAAGTCAGTAATCGACGAAAGACATGCAGTACAATGGCAATATGAAAAACGCCTAAAGAATAACCATTATCTACAAGAACTACACAGAAAACTAAAACTCAGGCAACACGAACCCCACTGAAAATCGGGGATTAACTCAGGTGTTCCTGCTCCACTAGTACCACGCCGACTTTCAATGCTAAGCTATCTTGTTCTCTAGACACCTAACACTGAGTAGCAGAGCATGGGAATACTTAATGAAAATGTAGATATCACATTTAGTGCATACACCACGTTTCGGGAATAATTTTCATTTTATAAGCTGAAAACCTAAACGTTCAAAAGCCAAATATAGAGGATCGCAAAATTCGGCTAAGGTCACCTACACCTAAAGAAGGAGAACTTTAATTTTGATCATTATTAGTACATGATCTAGGAACTGTGAATTTCGATATGCACATCCTGTGTCATCGTCAGAGAAAAGAATGAACAATACCGAGAAAGTGACAACATTGGGCACACAACACACAACAGACATGACGAAGACAAACAAAGCATAATAAAATACAGAAGACTAAATAGATGAACAATACGGACCTCATGAACTCGGGTGCTCATCCGCCATGCTCCTCATATAATTGGACACCATCATATGCTAGCATACACAAATATCAGAACGTAGAACATCACCCGTCATACAAACAACTGGAGGAAAAGACGAACCGAACATCGTTTTTAAGCGGAAATCGGAGCGGTCTTCGCGATATGGAATTAAGAACATTATGACTAATAATAATAGTCCAAAATGCACAACGCTAATTATATTACTTAGAAATGGCAATGACTTTAAGATGCAACATTGGTGAACACGTTAGGAGCAAGCTAAAACAATAACAATATGTATCACATCAAACGCTAGAGAGGTATGAACTCTAGAAACACAGACAACATTGATGAACACGTCGTCAGGAGCAAGCTAAAACATTAACAACATGTATCACATCAAACGCTAGAGAGGTATGAACTCTAGAGACACACACAACATTGATGAATACGTCGTCAGGAGCAAGCTAAAACAATAACAACATGTATCACATCAAAAGCTAGAAAGGTATGAACTCTAGAAACACAGACAACATTGATGAACACGTCGTCAGGAGCAAGCTAAAACATTAACAACATGTATCACATCAAAAGCTAGAGAGGTATGAACTCTAGAGACACACACAACATTGGTGAACACGTCAGGAGCAAGTTAAAAACATTAACAACATGGATCTCATCAAAAGCTAGAGAGGTATGAACTCTAGAGACACAGACAACATTGGTGAACAAGTCAAGAAACAAGCTGAAAAGGGGAGCAACAAGGAACCCTTCTTATAAAACACCCACTGTGTTACTCATTGTCAGGCATAATAAAAAATATTGTTGGAGATACAGGTGAAAAAGTTTAGGTAAAAAGGAAAAGTTCCATTGTTATTTGAGATATGGATATTTCGTCACGGTTAATCAGATCGCGATGATGACCCTACAATGTTTGTAGCGATGACTTCAACTGACCTTGATATTGGATAAATTGTTGTCCTTATGATGTCATGTTATACCATAACTGACGAAAATCATGAGATCCATTTATATAGTGTGGAGGAGTCTAGAATCCAAGAGACCGGTTTACACCTATCGTAGCACTGTGCCGGCCCTAATACCTTTATTTCCGATTTCGTGGTCTATTTTCTACGATTTGAGGTGTGATTGTTCGTTTGGTTGGTATTGGTGAAATTGTTGAACATCTAAATTTAAGCTTCCCTTTCAAAACAATACAGAAATTGCCATGATAAATACAATCCCGATTTATAAAAAGGGACAAATATTGCAAAAAAAATAATAAACAACATACAGGCCTGTCCAACACAGAAACAAAACATCGTCTACAAATACAACATCATAGAAAGGTAATTTCTTATTATTAATTATTATGGAGACGTTTTGAATCAAATAATTGTGGTCAGTGGGGTGCCTGGATCAGTACTGGGCCGATAGCTTTTCCATATACTTCATACACCACCTTCCAGTAAATATAAGATCAAACCACTCTTTATATTCTCGGTGTCTGTATTATTTATTGAAACATCAAGTACCACCAATATAGTGTCGTACTACAAAATGACCTCAACTATTTAGCTCATTTGTAAAGAACATGAGTTATCAAGTTCCGCTCAAGAAAACGTAGCACACTATGTGTGAAATGATCGCATTTTCATGTAAAATATGAGAAATACTAAAAGGTCAATCACTACAGCAACACTAACTAGGTATTATTATATCTAACCGTGTGACTTGTTACACACATATTAATAACCTACCTAAAAAATTAAGTAATTTATATATTAAACGAGAAAAATAAAAGTCTGGCATACAAATCTATTAGAATATTGTGTAACAGAATTGACACTAAATACTGAGTAAACTGATTGACCATCAAAATTGGAAAACACGTGACAACCAGAGAAACGTAAACGAGATTACTATATTGTACACAATTATTCTCCACCGTGTGGTAATCGACTTTAACCTTCCCCTTATCCCACAATTGACTTCCTACATAAAGATGAATGTAATGCTTCCTGACATGACCCCACGTGTGATGTCACTATATGTTACAGTCTCACTAAAACAATTATAAAATGATACAACAAACATATAATCTTAATTATATTGCCACATCTCGTCATAAGATGTAACACAACGCACACCTGTAAGTCGCCATATTTTTATAAAACTTATTTTCCTTTAATGTGACACAAAAAACCTTTTCGTCATATGGATAAACAGAACTCAAAATTTTAAGTCCTCATATTTTTCTTTAATACTGACAAAAAATTCCAATTCATACAATTGTTAGTCGAGTTTCATCTCATGGCGAGGGGTACTCCATATTATATTATGTGATCAAGTTTATCAGTGTCTTTTCTCTAGCTACACCGGTTGCTTCTACCAATAAAAGTGTCCGCCACAATATGAATTACTTATGATTACAGGTACTTAAGTACAAATGGTGCTCATGATTATATGGGCTTCCGTACTGAAAATGTCCATGAATTACATGTATTTAAGTACTACAGATGTCAATAATTACATGTATATAAGTACTAAATATGTCCATAAAAGCATGTAATTAAGTAATAAATATGTCAATGATTACATGTATTAAAGTACTAAAGATGTCAATGATTACATGTATTTAGGTAGTAAAGATGTCCATAATTACATGTATTTAAGTACTAAAGATGTCAATAATTACATGTGTTTATGTACTAAAGATTTCAATAATTACATGTATTTAAGTACTAAAGATGTCCATAATTACATGTATTTAAGTACTAAATATGTCAAAAATTACATGTATTTAAGTACTAAGATGTCAATAATTACATCTATGTAAGTACTAAATATGTCCATGATTGCATGTATGTAAGTATCAAAGATGTCAATAATTACATGTATGTAAGTATTAAAGATGTCAATGATTACATGTATTTAAGTACTAAATATATCCATGATTACATGTATTTATGTACTACATATGTCCAGAATTACATGTATTTAAGTACTAAATATGTCCATAATTACATGTATTTAAGCACTAAAGATGTCAATGATTACATGGATTTAAGTACTAAACATGTCCATGATTACATGTATTTAAGTACTAAATATGTCGATGCTTACATGTATTTAAGTACTAAAGATGTCCATAATTACATGTATTTAAGTACTAAATATGTCCATGATTAGATGTATTTAAGTACAAAAGATGTCCATGATTACATGTATTTAAGTACTAAAGATGTACAGTAAATGATTACATGTATTTAAGTACTAAAACTGTCATTGATTCCAAGTATTTAAGTACTGAATATGTCCATGATTACATGGATTTAAGTACTAAAGATGTCAATAATTACATGTATTTAAGTGTTAAAGATGTCAATAATTACATGTATTTAAGTACTAAAGATGTCCATGATTACATGTATTTAAGTTCTAAAGATGTCCATGATTGCATGTATTTGAGGACTAAAGATATCCATTATTAGATGAATTTGAGCACTAAAGATGTCAATCATTACATGTATTTAAGCACTAAAGATGTCCATGATTAGATGTATTTAAGTACTAAAGATGTCCATGATTACATGTATTTAAGTACTAAAGATGTCAATGATTACATGTATTTAAGTACTAAAGATGTCAATGATTACATGTATTTAAATACTAAAGATGTCCTTGATTAGATGTATCTAAGTACTAAAGATGTCCATGATTACATGGATTGAAGTATTAATGGTGGATATGATTAGACGTATATGAGGACCAATGGTTCTTCTGATTATATGTTTTAGGTACTAGCAATGCTCATCATTACATGAGGGGCCCGGGTGGCTCAATGAGTTACGTCGCCGGATCTAACAACTCATACAAGCCTATCCCCAATACGGCGTGGGTTCGCGCCCGGCTTTGTAAATTACAAAAAAGGGTGCACTCGACTCGCAGCCACAAGTGATAAAGTTTACCAGTTGCTTGCCCATGGTCGGTGGTTCTCTCCGGGTACTCCGGCTTCCTCCACCACTAAAACTGGTCGCCATGATATAGCTGAAATATTGTTGAAAGTGGCGTTAAGCACCAAATATCAATCAATCAATCAATCAATCAGATCAATCATCATTACATGAATTGAAGTAGTAATGGTGGGCATGATTAGATGTAGGTTTGTATGTCTGATAGTGTTTAACGCCACTTTCACACTTTCAACACTACTTCAGTTATATCGTGGCGGTGAGTTTTATTGGTGGCGGAAACCGGAGGACCATTCGCATGTCACTGACAAACTGTATCACATAATGTTGTACACCTTGCTCTGATCGAGATTCGAAATCATCACATCGGTGGTGATAGGCACTGTTCATAGGTTGTCATGGTTAGAAGTATAAAAGTAACATAGATATTTTATATTATTACCAGACAGAATTATAGATTCATTCGTGATTCTAGTCATTATAGCCTACATTAAGTTACAGATCCCGATAGGTTGGATATATTAGAGCTATATGCGTTCATTTGTAATAACGTCATTCTACATTTAACAATGACATGCATATATCGTTTACAAATTCATGTATCCTTTAAATATGATGTTTAACAATGCTACCTGTTGTAATCTGTGTTAAGCGCGATGTTTAAGGTACCATGCATCTTGATCAACCTTGAATATTAAAACCATGCTGATATTTCCTGGCAAATAATTCCGGATTCTCATTGCTTGTTCGCACAAGGATAATTTTTCGCAATGTTTCGTCGTTGCTATGCATGCAATATTGAGAACCATGAGATCTGTTACTGTGTAGTGCATTGTAGATCACTATTTGTCCCTTTGTTTTGTTCATTTGACCATTGTATTGTCTTCCTATTGTCTTGCCACTTCTGATTATGCCTTTGATATCGGCAAATTTTGCTGAATTCTGACCCCAACGGAATAATCGAACAGACTCTAAGTCATACATTTGTACAAAATTGAATCAGAATTTCACTGGAGTGACACATTCAATTGCATTTCCATCGTGGCTATTGATAATACACTACATGAAATCGTGTGTTGTATTATATGTAACACTTTGAATTCCTCTCCCACGAGATGACACCTCATTAATTTGGTGGGACTTCACTTTGCAGGGTTAAATCTGAATATAACAGCTATTGACTTTTTCAATTACAATTGTACTAAATGTTTGTTTTATAGATGTATATTGAGGCCATGGCGTACTCATTTGATCAAAAATAATTTTTAATTGTACATGGAAACCACATTCCAAAGAAAATTATATATTTTTTTTTTTATGTTTGTGTCACAAATGACCACGGATATGTTCCATTTGTCGCAAATACTTTTCGGTCCTTCCCTCATTTATTGCTTATATCCGGTTTTGTAAACAGATTAAAACTACAGGCCTCACCAATGATACAAGAACTGGTTACCATTCCGGAGTACCTGAATTCGCATCTGGTTTTTGGTGGGGGTTGTGATCGATAGTTTTATGTGTATATTTTGTAGATCGTTGTTAATTTCTTTTTATTTTGGTTATTATGTTGTGTGTCGTTTTTCTATTTACGGATTATGATAACCCCACTCATATCTTCAAACTCTTCTTTCTACGTACGCATCTGAATCATGAAAGCACAAAATTCTTGATTACTGCCTATGTTACTGTTTGAACCCCAATGACCAAGTATGAAGATATCTGTGTAGATATCTATTTAGTGATGCCATATAATGTTAGACATGTAATCGTGTAGCACGAATGAGTTAATGATGAATTGTTGCTAAGATCCTGTCTATGCAGCAATTCTTCAGCTATATCATGGCGAGAATTTTCAACGAGATGATGATGAGGTCCGGTTAGATCGAGCTCAACATGCTGATTTTGATTTGCATAGTGCTAGCCAACTGAAACAACAGTGCGCGGGTAGACATGTCCCTCCATTCTGATTCCGAACTGAGCAGTCTTTACTCTTTCTCCTTAATTTTGCGTGCGTAGCGGAGAAGTAACACATGTCAATTTCATAGTCATTGGTTTGACCCGACCAGTGCTCGAACCCACGATCTACCGCACACGGGGCGAACACTCTGGCAATTACGCCTCCTATGAAACATTTGATACTACCAAAAATGTATTATGATCCATAAATTGGAGGCCAGACAATACAATGTCAAAAAAAATAATAATAAATGATGTAGCTAGATTATTCGCAGGAACAGATATTTAAAAAAAAAATTATTTCCACTCTTAATTTTTTATTTTGACCCCAAATGACCCCCTTTTTGCTAAAACTTTAATATATTTAACACAGTCATGTTTAATGTAGTTTATTCGCCTCAAAAAATATCTAAAAGATTTTTGTAATCTTTAGATTTGAACCCAAAATACATTTATTAGTTAAAGCTTGAATCTTTTTAACACAGTGATCATTAATGTCAAATATAGTTAAATGTATATTGTCCTAAATAAAATAAGCATAGGTTAAACACTAGTTTTCCATGTTTTATGAACATTAAAGCTCGAGGCGCAGTCGAGAGCTTTAAAGTTCATAAAACATGGAAAATTAGTGTTTGATCAATTTAGAACATAATCACCTATCCGAGAAAAATACTAGAAACAATAATTAGCAATAATTAGTCAAATAATGAACTTTCAGTATCTGCACAGAGAAAATGTATTCACTTAAAAAGTCCAAACAAATCAAATGAAAATGTACCCTTAAGACTGTTCTTTCTAATGTGATCATGGTTAAAACTGTTTCTTAAATAAGTGAACCATGTGTTAAAAATGCTCACCCCATAATAGTAATTATCTATAGGTTATAGTTAGAAAGATGGATGGAAATGTTCCTTGCTTTAATATTTTTTCTGAAGAAAACCAAGATCGGCATTTAGAAGATTTAGATTTAATTCACACTCAGCAACTCATTTTCAGTAACAAACCCGCAAATAGTAGTAATAATAGATTTACGGATGCTGTGTCTACAACAGAGTTTGAAAAACGAATTAGTGACCGAATTCAAAAACAACAAAAAACAACAAACTGGGCAATTTATTTTTGTACCATGAAAAGATGCATTTTTTCCATAAACGATATCGATATATTGAAAATGTGAAATTTAAGTTATAGTTTTAGCTTTTGCTTTGCTCTAGTTTTTTTTTTTTTACAGAAAATGATTTTCTATGTTTGATAATTTATTGTAATCCAGTCAGATTTTCATTGTTCTCTAATCAGACTTAGTGTGAACTTTATTAGGTCATTCTATACCTAATAAGAGAACAATGCAAATCCAATTAATCGTGACATTTTATAAAACATCGAAAACCATGTTTTATGAAAATAAGAGTAAACAATTCAAGCTTCTGATTGGTCGAGGAGAGGTGATTATGTTCTAACATAATATATGTGTCACTAGACTCCATGCACGTGTTAATACCAAACAAATAACAATGTTGACTATGATACTATAATATTATGACAATACTACGTGATGAGCTTCATATTGGCCTAGTTATTGGTCTGAGGGTATCTGTATTATCCTGGTATGATATATTTATTAATTAACCATCAAATATTGTCTTATGTGTTTTATCATTCCGATATAAAGAGTCCAACATTTTAATAAATTCACAACGATAACGGGTTTGAATGTATTAGCATGAACAATCATTGGTAAATGACTTCTTCTGATTTCATGACATTTATTCTTGCGATGAAATGATTGGTTTATTTTCTTTGCATTCTATCTCATCAGACGACAATTACATGGCGTCTCTATTTTATCGTTGATACGAAAGTAAAATCTAGAGAGTATCTGGAAAACCAATATTGGCCGCATTTACGCAGGTCAATACGAATAAAACCATATTAACCGAGTTGTACTATCTGTATCACAAAGACAGTCTTCATCTTATTTATGTAAATATAACAGTAGTTATTTTTATTGTTTGACTCGCCTGTTAACAAAACACCTTAGTTGCCCAGGTAAGCATAAAATAATCTAAGGTTCCCTGTTTTACAATAGATATCTTACCCAGGGTTAGTAAGAGATTAATTAGAGTCCACATGATCCCATTTCAAAAATACAACTAAATTTATCAATTATAAAATCAACATGTAAGTCAATCTATATAGGCATTTTATGATATCTTCAACATATAACATTTACATACATGCATTGTACTCGTATATTATAACTACTTACTAATTAATCACTGATAGAATTGTCAGGATTTTGGTTTTATCTATTGTATCATTACAATTGGTCGTTAGCAAAATTCTTAGTTCTGATTTTAAAGTCTGTTTCCATATATTACAAAGTACATTCTGATTGATGTGAATTTGGTCATATTTAACTTTGTTTCTTGCCTTCCAAATAGACCACTTAGATATACAAATTAATGTATTTAATAGAAATTCATGTTTACCTCCCATATTGAACCCAAACATCATAGTTTTCTCATTTAAGTTAACAGTTCCCACATTTAAAGTGTTTATTAAAATTGTGATGTTTGATATGAATCGGTTAGTTATAGTGCATTTAAAAAACAAATGTTGGAGATCTTCTTGAATGTTTGATTCTTTACAAAGGTGGCATCTTCCATTGGATAGGTTCATTTTTCTAAGTCTACTTTCGGTGTAAATAATGTTATGGATGCATTTCCATTGGAATTCTTTAATTTTATTACTGATGTCCAGTCTTTTAAGATTAATCCAAATTTTTGGCCAGTGATATTCTTCATTATAAACATTATTCCATTTGTCTTGACATTTTGGTAATGATTTTTTATTTAATATTTTTTGTATAATTTTAATCTTAACCTCCTTTGTATTAATGATTTTGCCTCTAATATCTGTAAGTTTTAAATTATTTAACAATTTCATTTTATTTCTACTTTTAGTTTTGTTATCTATATCATTATTTTCATTTTTTAATAAATTTAAGTAGTCTTTTGGAATACATTTCTTAATTTTAGAGTATTCTGAGATACAATTTCTCTTGTCTATCAGCTTAGAATATAATAAATCACAATCTATGAATTGTTTTGAGTTTTCATCCCATATGTCTTGAATAGTTTTTATATTACTTCTTAAAAATGAAGAAAATATTACAGGTTTATTTTGGAAGGTTATATTACAATTCCCAAATAAAGAATTTTACATTTTCTTTTTATTTTTTGCTCAATAAAATGTCCACACCCCTTGAGTCCCTCGTACCACAATTAAAAAAGCTATTGCCACCCCACAGTAGTTAATTAATGAAGATTTATTATTACACTGAAATAATAAATAGGGGATATATACTCCACATGGCATTACTTTTTGAATGCTACTACACATAAATGGAGAGTTCAGAATTAAACTCACTTCTTTCGTCGCAAAGTTTCGTTCTTATACGGCCATCAATGTCAATTTATATGTTAAGATCAATGTATAAAGTTGTATATTTGTAATATCCTTTATAAACATAAACATCAAACTTGGAACATGAACGTGAAATCGTAGGATCTCGCTTGCTTCTCTTGATTTGTCTTAATTTCTGCCTCATAAAAGTACAAGTGCGGTTAATCGCAGTTGATTATATATGCATCACTAGTACCTGCTTATCAATTTAATTTGATACATATGCTAAGCATGTTTTTTTCTTTGGACTTTGTTAAGAAAACTGTGTAATTTCTTTATTACTTCACCTCCTTTTATTTTATTTAAGGTTTTCAAGTCCATATTTATATTGTCTTTTGATAACAGCAGTTTGTATGTGCCTCCCTCTCTACTTTTATTATCCAAATGAACACGATGTCACTTTCACCATTAAAGTATATAGATTTGCGTTGTAATTGGTCGCTTATTGCAAATTTCAAATATGTAAATTTTTCACCTCAAAAAGTAAATTGTTAGTGATTATTAAACTACATTATATCATTATGAAATGTCTTTGCCAGATCTGGCATCTTTTTAATTGCCGAGACACTTTTTCAAATTCTTATTTTATTGATGACTTATTTTTCCCCTTTAAAATACGTACAATGGGACCAGACGTGTATGCTGCTGCTACCATAAGACTGCGTGAGTATATAAACGAACACGTAGATAAAAAGAAATACATGATATAATAAAGAATTTTATTTTCAATAAACATGTAAACAAACAGTAAAAAGGGGGTCCATGTTATCAGTGCCTTTTATAAAACACAGACAAAAAATCCTAACTTCTTTATCCTTTTATGTATCTTTTGCTATAATATTGTCTTTTTTAATAGACATAAGAAATGAATATTAATACGTAAAAGTCCTAAGATCTAAATATTGTTGAACGGTTAAACGTAACACAATTTAAATGCCCTTACTATAAATGTCGGGTAATGTTATTTATATATTTTCAACAATGGATACGAAACTATTTGGAAAAACATGCGTCTATTAATAGTCTGAAAATTCCCCTAGTGATGTCACTGATAACTTACCCAATACAATTAAAGCATATAAAAACCAGTCAGGAAGTTAGGAATGAATGAGTGAGGTATAGGTTAAAATATACCAGGTAAGTGTTTCTAAATTAAAAATAAGAATATTATGTAGATAATCAAAGTAGATTATTTTAATACTGATCAGTAACATTTAATGTTTTGTACATATGGTCAATTAATCTAAATAACAACACTGAGGATCTATAAAAATAGTTTTTTATGTTATATCAAGTCAACTTGAACACCGTCATATAAAATGTATCTTATTTATTTACTGTAACAATTTTGAGGGATATGTTTTCATACAATATAAAAATGCTTCAACATTATGTTAATCGTGGGTTTTATACAAACAAAACCCACATCACAAATGACAAGCTTCATATGATACAATTTCCTTCATTTCTACAACTCATATCGGAATACAATTGCTTTTT
>MJUT01039123.1:314725-342758 GCA_002080005.1 Gigantidas platifrons
GGCCCAATCAAAAACTGTGGAGGGGTGATCTCTAGAAACATGCATCATTGGTTATCAAGTCAAGAACAAACTAAAAAGATGAGCAACACGGGCCCAATCAAAAACTGTGGAGGGGTGATCTCTATAGAAAGATGCACCATTGGTTATCAAGTCAAGAACAAACTAAAAAGATGAGCAACACGGGCCCAATCAAAAACTGTGGAGGGGTGATCTCTAGAAACATGCACCATTGGTTATCAAGTCAAGAACAAACTAAAAAAATGAGCAACACGGACCCAATCAAAAACTGTGGAGGGGTGATCTCTATAGAAAGATGCATCATTGGTTATCAAGTCAAGAACAAACTAAAAAGATGAGCAACACAGGCCCAATCAAAAACTGTGGAGGGGTGATCTCTATAGAAACATGCACCATTGGTTATCAAGTCAAGAACAAACTAAAAAGATGAGCAACACAGGCCCCATCAAAAACTGAGGAGGGGTGATCTGTATAGAAACATTCATCATTGGTTATCAAGTCAAGAACAAACTAAAAAGATGAGCAACACGGACCCAATCAAAAACTGTGGAGGGGTGATCTCTAGAAACATGCACCATTGGTTATCAAGTCAAGAACAAACTAAAAAGATGAGCAACACAGGCCCAATCAAAAACTGTGGAGGGGTGATATCTCTAGAAACATGCACCATTGGTTATCAAGTCAAGAACAAACTAAAAAGATGAGCAACACAGGCCCAATCAAAAACTGTGGAGGAGTGATCTCTAGAAACATGCACCATTGGTTATCAAGTCAAGAACAAACTAAAAAGATGAGCAACACGGACCCCATAAAAAACTGGGGAAGGGGATGAACTCAAGAAACACATGAAACATTGATGAACAAGACAAGAACAAATTAAAAAGATGAGCAACACAGATACCAAGGAAAACTGAGGAGGGGTGAACTCAAGATGCACAAACAACATCGAAGAACAAGTCAAGAACATACAAAAAGGATGAGCAAAACGGACCCCATAAAAAACTGGGGAAGGAAGAACACAGGTGTTCGCGAAGGGTAAGCAATTCCTCCTTCTTATAAAACACCCACCGTGTTCTGACGAAAATCGTGAGATCCAATTAGCCATTGTGGGAGTTTGGGATTCAATACACCTGTTTATCCCTACCACATTACTGTGCCTGTATTTCACATTTCGTGGTCATTTCTATGTTTACCAGTTTGAGGTGTAATTGTTCATTTTGTTGATATTGGTGGCATTGTTGAACATCTCAATTTAAGCTTTCTTTTCAAAATAAAACAGAAAAACAGATATTGCCATTGATAGATACAATCCCTAATTGGGATAAGGAATTTGCATAAACATAAACACCATACAAACAACAAATCTGTCTAACAAAGAAACAAAACATCGTCTACAACTAGAACATAATAATAGCTCATTTCTCGAAAATATTATTCATTGTTATGGAAACTTAGAAACTGCACAATAACACAACAGCTTAGGCTTGTGACATCTGAGGTCTTGCTAGTAGATGACACAAAATAAACGGCAGTAAAAAGTGAAAATCACTCTATTTATTCTTAGAGACAACACAAAAGGACAGACACGAATTCTTACTTCAAATTTTGTTTTCATTATTATGGAGATGTATTGAATCAAATGATTGTGGTCAGTGGGTGCCTGGATCAATACTGGAGCCATTGGATTTCCTTTTTTTATATACTACCTTCCAGTAACTATAAGATCAAACCCACTCTTATTTCCGATGTCTGTATTATATATTGAAATATTAACCACCATAATGTTTCATTACAAAATGTCCTAAGACATCTAGCTCATTAGGACAAAAAATGGGGTATGAAGTTCCACCAAGGAAAATGTAACACACTAAGTTTTAAAAAAAATCACAATTTTAAATTTGAGAAACACTAAATGATTTGTGGTTTATGGGTCATGGTTGATGGTGTTTAACACCACTTTCACCTATATTCAGTTATATCATTGCGGTCAGTTTTATTGGATGTCACAGTGGAAACCAAAGTACCCAGAGAAAACCACCGACCTGTCGCAAGTCACTGCCATACCTTAACACATAATGTTATATCGAGAATTAATCACAACAGGCTTTCATATATATAACTTAGTACTTTAAGAAATAAATTAATAAAAATTATATTTGGTCTTCATGAAAAAAAAAAGATGGTTTTGAATATCACAGAATGATATCAATTTTAGGAAAATATCAAGAATGTTTAAGTTGGAGGTAAAATATCATAAAGAATGAAAATAAAATGTTTTAATGAAGATTTACTTTCCTTAACTCTATTAAAGCCTGCTTTACATTACAAGAGCCATGATAATATTATACCCAAGAACCAGGAAACACGCCTGACAAAAATAGAAGTACTTTTATGTCTAATTTAATTTTTTTTTAATCTTAGAATAAATGTCTTAATGAGTTTATTTTCCCAGAATTATCAGTAGACATTTCACAAAGGCAAATTTTTTCCAACAGGGCTTAGATGGTTGGTTTATGGTGTTAAACGTCACTTTCAATAATATTTCAGTTATATCGTGGCGGTCAGTGTTATTGGTGGGGGAGACCGGAGTTCCCAGAGAAAATTAAATCACCAACCTGTCACAAGTAACTGGCAAACTTTATCTCATGTTGTATCGAGTACGCCTCGTCATGAGTGGGATTCGAACTCACAACGCTAGTGGTGATAGGCACTGATTACACAGGTCGTTGTAAATCCAACTTCCATGCGATCACGACAGCCCCTACATGAGTTAGATAGGTAGAATAATACTATATCCAAGGTAAGCAAAACACAGGTAATGTCGTTGATTTTTCTGATTTTTTTTTGTCCCTGGAGATATTTGTTTACAAGGAGTCCATTAAAACATAAGTTAATACTAATTATCGAGTTATAAAGTAAAAAAAAGTCCATCTATTTTCTTATTTTCATGAAAACAAATCTAGAATATTAAATTCTGTCTGCATGGAGTGAGTATAAATAGTGTAAGAGCCCAAACATCAAAACAAAATAACAGACATGTGCTTTCAATGTATATTTCATTATATACCATGTGACATAGGACATTTTATTATTAAAAGAATATTTGGTTCAAACAAGTCATATAGTATGTTTGAATTCTATAAATATTCAGAAAAAAATCTTAAAAATCCAGTTTTCAAATCAACATTTTTTTCAAGATGTTTATTAATATATGATATATAGAAACTCTGACAATTAATTTCAATATGTTTGGTCCATTATTAAAAAAAAAGTTACCTATTAGATCTCTATGTTAATTATGTTTTTTAAAGTGTAGAAATCTGGATGGAGTGAGTACAAATAACAGACTGTACCATGTGACAGATGACATTTAAATATGAAAGGACATCAACAACAATTGACTATCACCTCAATGGTCAGTTAATGAGTAGCCTTTTAATATTTAAATGTCCTACATTTTTTGTATGTCACATGGTATAATGAAATATACATTGAAAGCACATGTCTGTTATTTTGTTTTGATGGCTGGGCTCCTACACTATTTGTACTCACTGCATGCAGACAGAATTTAACGTTCTAGATTTGTTTTCATGAAAATAAAAGAGAATAGATGGACTTTTTACTTTATAACTCGATAATTAGTATTAATCTATGTTTTTAATGGACTCCTGGTAAAAAATATCTCCAGGGACAAAACAAAATCAACAAAATCAACGACATTACCCGTTTAACTGTGTTTGTAAGTATTTAGAAGTTTCAGCAAATAATACAGTGTCATCTGCGTCTAGTAAAATTAATAATTTCATTACAATATATATTTACTTACGTCTCTATTACATCTGGTATACAATTTAATCCACTTGAGTTTTAATTCATAAAAATTACTAGGAAATTATTCACCGTTTACAGCAGTTTCACCATTTAAAGAAATTATTGACTATGTTCCTGTACATATTAAAGATAATATTATAAACTTTGCCGTTTATATTGGCAAGTATTTTGTTCCACATTTCATTTCTCAAAACTGTGTCGAAGGCTTTGAATCTATAAATTCACAAAATAACTTTTGTTTTCTTTTCTTCATAATAAAATATTAAACAATGCAAAACAAATAAATTTCAACTCTAACGTTATACAGCTGGTAAAAGTATTTCACGTTTACAACCGTACGCTAAGTAATAATAATAATAATAATAATAAAGCTTTATTTAAAGTCGGTGCATAATAAACATATACAAACACAAGCTCTACTGAGCTTTTGAAACCGACAATGACAAGAATAAAACATACATCATACAAAACATAAACAGTGTAAGCACCATACATTCACATACGCATTAAAATGTTAAATATTGAAGCACATACAATACAGCATAGACATAGACATAATAACATAAGCTCTAGAGAGCTGTTTACCGAATATAAAACATATAAATTAACCTTAAAACAACTTATATCATGCACTACATAAAATCATAGTAATTACATTTAAACAAGCATGCACAATAGATGTACTATTGGCAATCACAAACAGCAATCCATGTGGCAAGCGCCTCTCTAGACAGCTGTTTACAATCACCAACAGCACTCAGCAGCAATAAAAAAGCAAACTTATGTTAAAAATAATCAATGATGGAAAAACATTAAAATAATATATCAGAATATCAGGACACAACATAGTAAAATAAAGCAAATATCATATAAAAGGATGTCAGATAACTATAAAAAAGAAAAAGAAAAAAATCTAAGCATGCAGAAAGTATTTAAACTAATTAAAATTTCAAGCAAATAAATTAAAATTAGCAGCCTAAAAAGTAACTATATTATAGTAAAGACAGAGCACCAATTTCAAAAGCATCACAGATAAACAAAATAAATAGATAAATAAAATTATGCTTTAAAGTTATGCGGTTGAAGTTTATGATATTTGACAAACTATAACTTGATAATAAAAGTATACATTCAGTATTCAGTAGCATGACTTTTCATTTAAAATACATATCTTAAGTCGCCTTGGAAGAGATCGATAAGCTTGAAATGTACACACTTGAAATGGAATATCGAAATCTTGTGACGACCAGAACTATGCCCCCCCCCCCTTGGAATCTTGGAATGAATTGTGTATTGTTCCTGTTGTAGCCCTATTTTAGTTATTGGAATCTCCATATGTTTTCAATTATATTAAGGGTCTGGTTATTGGGAGGGCCAATCAACACAATGGACACCATTGTTATCTTTCCGTCATTTTGTTTGTACCAAGGCGTTGTTAGGTTAAAAGTTCACTGATTCTGTTCGAATTTTGCATAGACTGGCCAAATATTGTCAGTGATATATGGTGGTGTTGCGATTTGCATAAAAAGAAATCTAGAGCATTTAACTGAACAGTTGTCAGATGGCGGGAACATGGTTGTTGTATATAAATTGAAACTGGATAGGCCAATTCTGTTAGTCTGTGTATACTTGCCAACAAGAGGAAATCTCACAAAAAATGATGATTATCAAGCAATCCTGGACGAGCTCATAGAAAAATTGGAGAAATATAAGGCTACCTGTGATATTATACTAGGAGGAGACATGAACCCCTCTTTACATAGACAGGGAGCATTGTCTAGAGACAAAACATTTAGAAACTTTCTTGATGAAACAAACCTTTTTCTCCCAAAGAACTGTAAAAAACGTAATACTTTCCATCACTACAACGGAAAAGATGAGTCACAAATTGACTATTTCCTACAGAACAAAGATTTGATTACAACATATGTCTCTTTTGTAAGAGAACCTGGTAACACTTCAACGCATGATCCAGTAATGGCTCTCCTTCCCGTCAATCTGACGGTTTCGAATGTACAAAATAATTTGCCGTTAAACCACGTGTATATTGGGATAAAGTGGATAAACAATCATATGCCAAAGATGTAGCAGTGGAACTAGATGAATACAAGCATAAACTTTCAAATCTCTCCTGTGAGAATGCTGCAGACATAATACAAGAGTTATGTACCATTATACACCAATGTGCAATGAAAAATTGTAGGCGCAAAGTAAAACCCTGTCGTAAAAGGAGACATCGCTGGACACCAGAAATTATGATGGCACTTAAACATAGTAAGGAGAAATTTTGGGACTGGAAAAATGCAGGCAAAAATAAAAATCCACTTTGTACCACATACATTGAGCTAAAGAAAAGTAAACAATTTTAAGATCCTTACAAAGAAAAGAGGTGGCAAAACAGAGACAGGAAAAATTTCAAAAAATAATGGATTTTCATGAGAACAATCATGATGGATTTTACCGTCTAGTTAGAAAGCAGAGAGATCCTAAAAATTCTACTGCATCTTCGTTCAATTTTGAAGGAAAAGTGCTGTATGAGGAATCGGAAATAAGAGAGGCATGGGCAGATTATTTTGAGGAATTAGCCACTCCAGTTAATCATGATAATTATGATCAAGCTCATAAATTAATAGTAGAAAAGGACGTCCGGGATTTGCGTAATCTCTTTACTGATGAAAAAATTGAAAATATTGAGCCGGTAACTGAGCAGGTAGTAGAAGAAATTATTTTATCTTTTAAAAATGGAGAATCACCAGATGAGATGCACATGACGGCTGAGCACCTGAAGTATGGAGGCTCTCAGCTATTCTATATTTTAACTTTTATTATAAACTTTTTATTTAAAAATATACATATTCCATCTATGCTGAAAAGTGGAATTGTTTGTCCAGTATTTAAAAACGGAGGTAAACCAAAGGACGATCCTAACTCATACAGGAAAATTACGATAACAAGCTGTGTGGGTAAGGTTGTCGAAAAGATTCATCTATCTAGAAATGAGAATTGAATACTATCAGTCCAAAATAAGCTGCAGAAAGGTTTCACAAAAGGGAAAATACCATCTATTGCCGGTCTTATTTTAACGGAATTAAGTATTGAAGCTATAAAAAGAAAATCAAGTCTATATATAGCGCTTATGGATGCCCGTAAATCATTTGATGTTCTATGGCACCTTGGACTATTGAGGAAGATGAATAAAGCTGGATTTGAAGGAGACAATTGGCGATTTTTTGAAAATTGGTACACTGATTTAACGTCGAAAATAAAGTGGAGTGGGCTGCTATCAAACAAAATCAGAGGCGTAGCTGCATATACGTTGTCACGCCATGGCGTGCACATCGTCAGGTTATAAAAAAAAATAGGATATAAAATTTATAATAATAATATTTTTCAGTGTTGTACATCACGTACATGATTTTTAATTACAACACTATTTCATTCAGGTGTTCATTTTTTCCTGGTTGTGGTCCGTCTTCCGTAATTGAAACTGTTAAAGTGAAATACAACCGAATTGATATCAAAATGTGACTTGTTTCAACCTCATTTATAATAAACATTGAAATTCTTTCAAACTTCTATATCACGTTCATGATCTTTAATTACAACACTATTTCATTCAGGTGTTCATTTTTCCTGGTTGCGGTCCGTCTTCCGTAATTGAAATGGTCAAAATGAAATACAACCGAATTGATATCAAAATGTGACTTGTTTCAACCTCATTTATAATAAACATTGAAATTCTTTCAAACTTCTATATCACGTTCATGATCTTTAATTACAATACTATTTCATTCAGGTGTTCATTTGTTCCTGTTCTAGTTAAAGGTCTTTATCAAACAGCATAATGCAGTTTACATGTAATGCAGTTAGTGCATATTTAAATCACATAAAGCTATTTCTATTTTTCATACGTTGGGGAGAGGGGGTGGGGTGATTTATCAAGTACATCAATCTGTCCTTTTTCATGTTGGGCGGAAGTCGCTATTGTACATTCGAAATATTAATTGCGAATTTATCAAGTACGATGCACATGCTACCTGTCTAGTATATTATGGGGTTTTTTTTCTCGATCTACAGTTCAGAGGAGATGTGGCTATATTGGTATTTCTTAAGACAATGGCAAGTTATAATCCAACTACAAAATGTAGTTTAACCCCGTAACTTTTTACTAAAGTACCTGTACTAAGTCAGGAAAGTGAGCGGTCATGTATATTGTGTGCTAGGGATATCGAATTTTCTTATTTCTACGATTTTTCTATTGAATTTTTTGAACTTTTCCGACGATGTGATACTTCTTTATTTTTCATTTTATTATATGTTGTGGGGCCTCCAAAAGAAATTTTGCAAGGCGTAACAATACTGCTTTGGGGTCTGCGAACAGGCTGAAACTTCTCTCAAAACCGTGGATTTGAGTTGAATATACCAAAAATAATGAAAAAATCAAAATAAAACGTCAATGACTAAGGCTATGGGGCCCTTCAGAGATTCACGGGCCCTTTCGTGGCATTCCGTGCCCCGTACCGATGTACCGGCTGAACCCTCCTCTCATATGCCCTGCTTTTTACCATCCTAGATTCTGTAAATCCAGTTCTCTATCCTTCTATGGATACAATATTATGTGTTTTGTTAAGCATGCTAGTAGCAAGCGCTACTTCTGAGATGTCATTTAGTGTACTGAGACATTTGAAAACTTGTGTTAGTTCGACTATGAAGAATGACCGACTATCTTCCCTGGGATTGATGCATATTCACCGAGATTTTGAAGTGGACTTGTATAAAGCAATGGAGGTGTTCGTATCTGCTAAGACACGAAGGACAGATTTTTGACAATTTTAAGATATTCTTGTCTATCAAAGTCATTAAAATTGTGCTTGATTCTATTTTATATGAAACCCTGAAATGTCCCCAGATCGCACCATTTTGCATCTCGTCGAAAGTAATTATAGCGTGCACACTATTAAGACTCAGCTACGTCCCTGAAAATCGTAGAAAATCAGGGTGTGCGTCAAGGGGGTTTTTGGTCACCCTCTGCCTATAAATTATATGTCAACTCTTTACTGGATATTTTTGAGGAGAATCAAATAGGGATGCATATAGGGCCAATTTTTTGTGGCATACCAACGGTAGCTAATGACGTAACCCTTATCTCAAATGATCCTCAAGAGCTTCAAGCAATGCTTGACATCCAATCATATCACTCAAACAATACTTGACATCCAATCACATCATTCAAATAAATTAAGATACCAAATCAACGAGCAGAAATCAGTTATTTTGGTATTCAATGATAATGACAGCAACACCTGGTATTTAAACGGTAAACCAATGTCTACAGTTTCCAACTCAACTCGTCTTGGAATTGAAAGAGATAATCATTCAGCTACAGGAACAAAAATGGTAGTTAAAAAGATAATTGTAACAGCTAGGAGAACTGTATATTCCCTGATGGGAGCTGGTTTACATGGTTTAAATGGAGTCAACCCATGGTTACCATCCACATGATACAGATTTATGTGATACCATGTCTTCTTTACGGTTTGGATGTCATCAAACTTACGAATGAGGACATAAACAATTTATCTTTATATCAAAGAAAGTTGCTAAAACAAATCCAGAATCTGTCTGAACGAACGTCAAATGCTGCAGCATTACTATTGTTAGGCCAAATAGACATTGAAGGTGAAATTCACAAGAGGCTCTTGAAATTATTTGGTAGCATTATTCGAAACGAACACTCGGTGGAAAGGAAAGGGTATCTGTAAACTGCGAAACGAAACGTGAAACGAAATATACCGAAACGAAACGAAACCAAACGAAACGAAATTCACCGAAACGAAACGAAAGGAAATTTACCGAAACGAAACGAAATCGATACGAAATGAAATAAATCGAAACGAAATTGACCGAAACAAAACGAAACGGAATAATACAAAATGAAATAAAACCTATTTTAACGAAACAATTTCTTAGGGAAAGACAAGACAAAAATTAAATGAAAAAAAAATAGAGAAAGTATCATTTAAGCGTAGAAAAAGATAGTTCATTGTTTACCAAGTTATATGAAAAAAAATCGTTCTTCATCTAGCAATGACGAAATGATTGATTCATCGATTGTTGACTGCTAAACACCACTGTGGCACATCAGTGATATTCCAGCTATACTGTGCCGAATGACGAAATGAAAATGACTGTTATGTGAGGGATAACTTCCTATATACATGGTGATGTTCTGACAATCAGGGTCCTATTTTGGATTATCTGTCTGGCATATGGGGTATACTTTTTGTCACAACTGTCTGAAAAGGGGTATAGGTTTTTGCTTGGATTATTCTTCAAAAATTGGGGCTTAACGAGTATTTAGTTAGACAACAGTCTGAGATGGGGTCTAAAATTGGCATCAGAATCAGTCTGTAAAGGGGTCGGAGTTCAGCGGCCCCAGAAGAACACGTACCTCACCATTTTGTAAGGTAGGCCGGTACTGTTACTTGAGAATTATTAATAGTGCCGCTTCGAAATAATTGTAAAATTACCGTTGTTTAATTATTCAATTATTTATTACATGTATTTTTTTTTCAGTTTTTGCCTGTGGATTTTTTCCCTGTTGTTTTCTTAAAGTTTACCCCTTGCTAACGATGAGATAAACAACATAATTATTATTATATTCATATTCAAATATGCAACAAATTATGGCTTCTATTATTATAAGAAACACTGTCGAGATAAAAAGAGACTTTTAAACCAAAGTGACCAATCTGGCAAAAATTAAAACAGTATACTGCAAAACACGTTACACTCATCTTACAAATTTACATGTTAAATTTCCTTTTTAAGACTTAGGGACCGACTATATAACTTGAAGTGGGGAGTAGACATACACATAGGAAGGGGCTGCGAGGAGTGCGAGCGCCCCCTCCCCCTTAATTTTGGCAAGAAGTAAAAACGAATCAAGTTAAGACACAATACTTGGAAATTTTACGTCTATATGAACTGAAAACCTAACCAGCGTAAAATGGCAAGTGAGTTATATTTGTTTCTAACATATATCCAGCCAAATTAATAAAAATTAATTAATTTTAATTAATTACTGTTTTCTTCCAAGCTTCAACAAAATTTGGTAGAAAAAATGCCATTGTCTCCCCCTTCAAGTTAAATGGTCGGTTCCTAAATCTTACACAAAATGGTGGGGGGGGGGTCTTCCGGAGCCGCTGAACCCCGACCCCCTTTACAGACTGATTAAGATGCCGATTTTAGACCCCATCTCAGACTGTTGTCTAACTAAAGCCTCTATAAGGCCCAATTTTTAAAGAATAATCCAAGCAAAAACCTATACCCCTTTTCAGACAGTTGTGACAAAAAGTATACCCCATATGCCAGACATGTGCCAGACAGATAATCCAAAATAGGACCCTGATTGTCAGAACAACACCATGTATATAGGAAGTTATCCCTCACATAACAGTCATTTTCATTTCGTCATTCGGCACAGTATAGCTGGAATATCACTGATGTGCCACAGTGGTGTTTAGCAGTCAACAATCGATGAATCAATCATTTCGTCATTGCTAGATGAAGAACGATTTTTTTTATATAACCTGGAAAACAATGAACTATCTTTTTCTACGCTTAAATGATACTTTCTCTATTTTTTTTTTCATTTAATTTTTGTCTTGTCTTTCCCCGAGAAATTGTTTCTTTAAAATAGGTTTTATTTCATTTTGTATTATTCCGTTTCGTTTCATTTCGGTCAATTTCGTTTCGATTTATTTCGTTTCGTATCGATTTCGTTTCGTTTCGGTAAATTTCGTTTCGTTTCGGTGAATTTCGTTTCGTTTCGGTGAATTTCGTTTCGTTTGGTTTGGTTTCGTTGGTTTCGTTTCGGTATATTTCGTTTCGCGTTTCGTTTCGCAGTTTACAGGTACCCGAAAGGAAACTGGCTTTAAGGAAATTGGCAATGCAAAATCACCAGTCCGGAAGTTGGTTTTTGAAAGGAGTTGAGCTAGCTGAGCTTTATGGCTTACCATCTCCATATGACTTACTTGATACTCCACCTGGTAAATATCAATGGAAACAGCTAGTAAATAAAGCTGTATATAGTTATCATTCCAACAGATTAACGGAAGAAGCGCAAACAAAATCATCGTTAAAATATATTTATTTCAACAACTCAAAAGAGGGGAAAGTACATAATGATCTGGAAATCATGTGGCTCTGAATCATATGCTGTGTCACTAGCCGCTCTGAAGGCCAAGATAGCCACTGGCACCATAATTTTGCAAAAATAAGTTTCAAGATTTTCCAACAATACTAAAACTCCAATATGTCAGCTATGCAGTAAGGAGATAGAGTATATTTTATAGTAAGATGATGCTTTGCATTACAGAGTACGTTCTCCATTCATGACAGCAATCCAGGATGATATTTATAGTAACGTAAATAGAGATATATCAGATTACATCTTAAAGAATGAGGAGAACTTGTGTCAAATTATAATTGACTGTACAAAATTTGCATTTCTGCCTAAGAAATCATACAAATACGCTTAGAATCGTTATCAAGAGGTCTTTGTCATAGGCTATTTCACTACCGATCAACCCAGTTAAAAAAGGAATGACCATACTGGATAATTCCAGGAGACTGTGTAAATATATGTATACATAGTTAAGTTTTTAACTTTTGAATTTTAGCTTTTATGTTGTTGGTTGGGTGGTTCATACTCCAGGAGGAGCAGCTATAAATTTTATATAGGTCACCTCCGTGTGCAGTGTCTGTTGTATAGAACAGTTTTAGTGTTTTAAAAGCTGTAGTATTTTAAACTTGTATTATAAATGCGGAAATACTGTGATATTGATGGATTTTATGGATATTTTATAATTACACGAGGAACTCTGTAGAGGGATTCGGTTCTCCTGACAAAGGAGGGAACTTCTGGATAGGTAAACAGGGAAACAGGATATATATGTACCCTGGTATCCTGTATACCAAAAGAAGAAAAGAAGCTGATTTAATATTTCCTTCTATATCAACTGTTCAGGGTTCACTTTGTCCTAAAACTGATCCGATCTCTCATGTGTTTATTTCAAGTTGAAGTCAGATTTTATTATTCGGAAAATGTAGGCCTATCTTCTTTATCCGATGTTGGTAGAGATTTTATCCATCAACATCCGGGTTATTGATGAACGCGGGCAATAACAAATATGGCCACCCACAGAAAAAGCGTGGGGGTTACTTCTGCACAGCTAGAAGACGACGATGCATTCGTTTATGTATTTGATCGCAGGGATAACGATGTCCCGGAGGTCAAAATCCCTACCGGGGGTCTTTGGAGCTACGATGATTTTGTTAAACGGGTTAGAGAGGTAGGTTTTTGAGCCGGTTTTGGTTTGTTTACAAACAACGCGGTACCTCAAATTAACAGCTTATGCTTATTGACAATGCTTAAAATGACAAATCGAGTAGATCCAGCTATTGTCGAGCTACCAGGGACATTTTATATGTTTCTTCTGTATGCGAGTAGTTTGTGGCAGAGACAGCGTTTGTGAAATTTGCATTTTTTAAACAAATTTTCTAGTTATTCGAACCATTCGACGTAGATACGATAACGTAACCCTTATTCCGCTTGTGCTCCATTTAGGGTTACGAATCCATCTCATTCAACGTATGGGAGCAAATTAAAATTTTCGTTCTGTGAATATTTCAACTTTCTTTTTGCATATCTGGTCATACATGTATCTTATTATTCCCAACAATATTTAAGTAATGGTGATACGAAATAAGTGTTACAATCCCTGTTTCTATCTTCAAGACCGGTTTCGTATTTGAAAATTGTTACTTGTCCGCCATAACACCTTACGTAGACTCTCGCGATGGGCGGAGCCTATCCATATATGCCAAATATGGAAACTGTTACTACGAAAAAGTCGATTTTACTATAAAATTGATCCAAATAAGGATATCTCAAAAACGAGGCAAGTGCGCGTGAACTAGCAACTTGTAAACAAAATGTCGGACAGAAAGAAGATTTCATGCATTCAAATTTTCAGATGGATATAAGTCTACCATGGATTGCTGCAGCGATTATTTAACACCTCAAGGTTTACCTAAATATATTTATCTTTCACCCCCGTTAATTTTTCCAACCACTTACAACGGAATTAGGACAAAAAACCGCCCAGTGTGAATCACTCCGGGCGCTGCTCCCATACCGTTGAATGGGATCGATTCGTAACCCTAAATGGAGCACAAGCGGAATGAGGGTTACATTATCGTATCTACATTCGACGTACTAGTACTACTTCAGTACTAATAGCTGTGTCTTTGTGATGCATATTGAAGATAATCACAAAGAGCTTAGACCAGGTTGCCTCTGACACACAATAAGATGGGTTATGCCGGAAAAAGGAAAAACAAACAAAATGATATCTACAGACTAAGATACTAGTAAATTTACAAAGTTTTTTTTTATCTAGCCACATCTCCTCTGAGCTGTTGTTCGAGAAAAAATCCAAATATACTGTAATAGATAGGTAGCATGTGCATCATACTTTTTAAATCCCAATTTTGGTTCAGAATGGTTGTCTGACAGTCAGTCAGTTGCATATTAATTTAATTAATGACAAAATAATAAGATTCTTGATGCCGGTCAATGGAGTTCACAATTAATTTGATTTGAATACTGTAATTTGATTGGCTAATCTGCCTGGAGAAAATTTTATCTATACTAGATAACTTGGGTTGGTATTGTGACGTCACCAACGTGTTCATCCGCCAACGACAAATTCAAAGTCATGAAATAATCGTAAATAAAATCGAGGAATCATTAAATTTTTTTGTGAAAATTAAATTATAAGGAATATTCGAAATTGTTGAACTATACATGTATATCCTGGTTTGGGTCAGTTTAAGCTTTTAATTCATAAACCGATTCATGGTTTATTAAACGTAAACTGATCCAAACCAGGTTACAAATGTATATCGTATAACCTGTTCAACAATTTCAAATATTCCTTAAATAATTTAATTTGATTTGAATACTGCAATCTGATTGCATACATGTGAACCTTCCGGAAGGAGCATTATTCTCCAGATTTTGAGGGTCCCTTCCGTCTCTCCCGTCAACTTTCAAAATCTTCCGCCCGTGAAAAAAATCAGTACAAAAAAAATCTTGCCCTACAATGTACATTTTGCGATCAATATTTCTGTAAATTCCCCATTTGGAACCCCTGCGCTGACGAAAAACACCGAGAGATACGAATGATATCCGGTTCTTGATCTGTTTGACACCTTTACAGGTAAACCATGACATGATGGTGATTATACAACAATTATCCACTGATTGACAGTTAATTGGGTATAAGGAAGTGTGTTTGTGACACACGCTTAGATGATTAGAAGTGGGATAGCTGCAATTAAAAATAGTTATAAAGTGACAAAATAAACGTTGTGCAGACACGAGTCGATCAACCTTTGATGCCGAGAAAACTTCTTATTTCGATCAAACAAGCAATGAATTAATCTCGGATTGAGTTGTTATGGCTTGTTTGGGACCAAAGCTGATCAAAGTACAAAATGTATTTGTGACTTTCACTTGCTGTGATTATATCTGACTTTTTAAGGGTAAATTCTGTGACTACATGTGATGAATAGTGACTTTTTAATTTTAGTGATCTATGACTTTATTATTCAGAACATTCTGCCTTCATTGTTATTGCTTTGTTATAACCTTATGATTATGAATAAATTATAAATAAAGTTTTTATCCTTCATTCATCATATGAAACACTACTTAAGACAGAAATGTAAACAATACATATTGAAGTGGGATGCAGTTGGTTCAATACTGAAACAAACAAAATGAAAACATCAATAAACAATAAAAACACGCATAAAAACGTCGATAAAAAATCTCCAGTTATGAGACCTAATCTCCAGTTGTAGCATAGCAACTCTATCACATGTATGTGATTGGCTGATCCGCTTGGAGAAAATTTTGATTATACATCAGGCCCCTACACAGGGGGAGGGGGTGCATTTGCACCCCCTGTGAAAACCATCAAGCACTATTAAAGTCAGATTTTATCTGAAACATTTACTAATAAAGTTGAAATTTGTTAGAACTTCGGATCAAGCACTGTTAAAGTCAAATTTTATCTGAATCATTTACTAATAAAGTTAAATATTGATGTTAAAACTTCGCTTGTCTTCATGGTAATGTCAATGAATCCCACGTTCTTTTTATGTTTAGTTTATCTTACAAGTCATGATCAGTGGTATGTTTTACAGAGATTCATCGACAGACACCTCAATTAAAAACATTTGACACAGCAAGTTACAGATCTCTGCATTTCGAACAAATGTAAGAAAACGAAATATCTTTTTAAAAGCAAATTTTAGTGTCCATCGTCCATTTTGTCAAAAACAAAAAACACACACAAATCAAACATATCGAAAATCCAAGGCAACTTGTCTGACATTCGGTCAGACAATTTAAAAAAAAACTGTCTGACCGATAAAAACCTAAAATGCCACCACATATTCCGCATCACCATTAAAAACTCATTTATTTGTTTAACATGTTTACTTCAAGAATAATTTTTTAGGTATTCATCATATTTCGTGACATTCTCAATATTTGTTCAAAATTAAAAACTCAAACATAACACTCATCTTCATAATCATCATCATCAATGTCTTTGTGGGAAAAAAAATTCTTTCCAGACATTAAATTCCCCCCCCCCCCTCTTTTTTTTCCATCTAAGATAAGAAAATGATGGTTTACCCAAACAAGAACACTTTTAATATTTTTATAGAATGTTATTTTTAATGTGATCATAAGTAAATAAGGTATTGTTTGTTCTCTGAAAGAGATGCCGACTCAAATGTGTTTTGGCAACACACATTGAAAACATTTTCCTTTGGTTTCCGGTTTGTCCGTATTGTACTTCTCAAATCATGAATCTTTCGTACCTAACCATGTCGGACCATTAAGTTACGATTTTTTTTACAAATGACAATGTACCAAGAAATTAGGTTTTAAGAACATATTTAATGAAGAATACGAACTTTATCATTCTAAAGAAACTTACGAATGTATATTTTCAAAATACAAATAGTGAAAATGATAATCGTTTTGGTTTATTTTAAGACCTATCTAGTCGAATGCCGATCTATGTTTGGGGCGAATTATATTTCTTTAAGGGAAGTTACTCGATTAGGATTATGCAATGGTCAAGTTTAGTTATTCACAGAATACGCTTATTTAAAGAAATAAACATGCTATTGCAAGAAAGATTGACTTTTAAAGACTCTGTTTGACGGACTGACAAAAAGAAAATTGTTTGACATTCTCAATATTTGTTCAAAATTAAAAAGCTCAAACATAACACTCATCTTCATAATCATCATCATCAATGTCTTTGTGGGAAAAAAAATTCTTTCCAGACATTAAATTCCCCCCCCCCCTCTTTTTTTTCCATCTAAGATAAGAAAATGATGGTTTACCCAAACAAGAACACTTTTAATATTTTTATAGAATGTTATTTTTAATGTGATCATAAGTAAATAAGGTATTGTTTGTTCTCTGAAAGAGATGCCGACTCAAATGTGTTTTGGCAACACACATTGAAAACATTTTCCTTTGGTTTCCGGTTTGTCCGTATTGTACTTCTCAAATCATGAATCTTTCGTACCTAACCATGTCGGACCATTAAGTTACGATTTTTTTTACAAATGACAATGTACCAAGAAATTAGGTTTTAAGAACATATTTAATGAAGAATACGAACTTTATCATTCTAAAGAAACTTACGAATATATATTTTCAAAATACAAATAGTGAAAATGATAATCGTTTTGGTTTATTTTAAGACCTATCTAGTCGAATGCCGATCTATGTTTGGGGCGAATTATATTTCTTTAAGGGAAGTTACTCGATTAGGATTATGCAATGGTCAAGTTTAGTTATTCACAGAATACGCTTATTTAAAGAAATAAACATGCTATTGCAAGAAAGATTGACTTTTAAAGACTCTGTTTGACGGACTGACAAAAAGAAAATTGTTTCCTGACCAAAGTAGAGAACAAATTTTTACCGGACTTTCGACCGGCTTAATTTTTACCTGTTAGGTCCGACTGTCCGGCATATTTCGATATGTCTGCAAATTGTCCATTACACAAACTGAGTTCATATAGGTAAATACACTGCAAATAATTAAAAAGAATGAATATTTCGTAATTGAGAATGTGGTTCAGGTCAGCCAATGCCCCTAAAAAGTTGGCTGGGCTACTAGAAATTGTCTGGGCTACTAGAAATTGGCTGGGCTACTAGAAATTGTCTGGGCTACTAGAAATTGGCTGGGATACTAGAAATTGTCTGGGCTACTAGAAATTGTCTGGGCTACTAGAAATTGGCTGGGCTACTAGAAATTGGGATTTATTTTAGTTACTTACATGTATATAGGTTTGAGCTACTAAAATTTTTGTCTGGGCTACGAACTGATATTTCCCAAATGTCTATCACTGCAATGTGATCCATAATAATCTGATAATCTCATTTATCTGTAATGTATAAAATACACAAGAAATAAAAACCTGTTGTTGTAATAAAACAAATCAATAAGATCAATCATGCTGCTTAAAGTACAACTTTCGTGTATTATTTTAGGTCCCCAAACCCCTCGCCAAACAATATTTGCACCCCCTCCAAAAAAGTCTGGGTACAGGCCTGTACTTGATAACCTGGGTTGTTATCAAGTGACGTCACCAACATATTCATTCTCCAACGACAAATTCAATTAGTCCCATGAAATAATCGTAATTAAAATCGAGGAATCAATAAATTGTGTTGTAAAAATTAAATTGTATGGAATATTTGAAATTTTCGAACATGTTATGCTTGTATAAACTGGTTTGATGTAGCTTACGCTTTTCATAGACCGCTTCATGGTTTATTAAGCGTAAAGTGTCCTAAACTATGTTATATTGTATAACCTGTTCAAATATTAAAAATATTCCTTAAATGTTTTGCATGCACAATAGGTACTTCCGCCCAACCTGAAAACGGAAGGACAATCACAAAGGCAAAAACGCTTGTACAGTTATGGCCTTAAATGGTACAATGTAGCAAAAAAATAACAAACAAATTGAAAAAGTGAACACATTCTCTTTAATCCAAGGTGGGACTACCGGGCCTTGAAAATGTGTTCTATCAAGTGCATAATTTATTTTTTATCTGTTTGACAGATAATATTCAGCATACATTTTTTTAGCATTACTTGATACATTGTAAATTTCCATTGTGGTTGTTGTCAGTTGCATACCCCATTAATTGGGTTTACAATAAATATTTTGCAATAGCAACCCCCCTCCCCCAAAAAAACTGAAAATCAGAAATATCCTTATGTGGTAAAGAAAAAACCAAACAAATTCAAAAAGTGAGCACATTCTCTTTATTGACAGATAATATTCGACACATCTCCTCTGAACTGTCGATCGATAAACCATTAAAATATGGGGTGCATGTGTATCATACTTGATAAATCCCTATTTTGATTGTTGTCAGTTGCATAGCTCGTCAATGGGGTTTGCAATTAATATTTCATATGTGCAATAGCTTATAGGAGTTAGAAAGTTAACTATGAATATGACTCGCCGTATTTCATGATAAGAATATATGTGTACTTCACAATTGTTGGAATCTAAAACCTTTGATAAATACAAAGCTGCTAAAAATCATTGAACTATGGTCCTCTTTGTCTAAGAGAAAACTGGAATTGTACCAGATAATAATTAAATGATAATGAATATTATGTTGATTATACTTTATATATAAATATATGTATATAATGAACAATATCAGTTTATTTTGAATAAACTTGATCATGTCGCTCTGGCGTAAGTTTCCTCTATTGGCAAATTTTCATTCATTGAGATCCCTGGGAACTCTTGAGTTGTTAACCTCGCTTCTCTTTCAATAGCAACTTTCAGTTTATCTGAGGTTTGTTTGTTAGTTAAATCGATACCCCTAACACTAAGGGGGAAACGATTCACCGTATGTACCGAAATCACGATTATTTTGGGGACGGTTCGGTTCACGATACGTGGAGGTCGCTTACGATACATACCATATGATGCTCATTTTTTGAGAAAAAAAGTAGTGTTGAACTTCCGTTTTCTTCTTTTGGTGATCATTTAATTAATATTTTGAGAAAAGTGAATCGATTAATTTACGCTTTTAAAATTAATTAATCAAATATTTATAATTTCCGCTAGTACGTAAGCGACCTCATATAAAAAAAAAACATGGCAGCGCCCATGTCGAGTGAAGGAATAGTTACAGTTTCCTATAAAACGTATCGTAATACATATCAAATATCGCAATGCGTATCGTTTGCGGAAAAAGTGTATCGTTACACCCATACCTAACACAAACTTCTTTTTAATTGTAGACGATTGGTATCAAGAAGAATGAGAAGTTTATACTTGCCACGACAAACAGAGAAGAAATTAAAGATGATCCTTCATGGGGTAGTTGCAAGAAAAGTTAACCTCTTTTATTATAGTCAGGGGTGTGGAAATACTGGAATGTTCTACTACTTGTCCCCGGGCAAGTCATCTGAAAAAAGTTACTTGTCCCCGGGCAAGTCATCTGAAAAAACTTACTTGTCCGGACAAAATCCTACTTGTCCTGTTTTGTTTCGTTCTGTTTTTTGTTTTTTTTTGTAAAAACATTTGATACTTGCAAACACAGTTGCTAAATTGAACTTTGTCTATTACATTATTTATTGCGTAAAATTTGAAATATAGTTTTAATAAAGTTAACACAAACATCCCTGTCTAAGTGATCACTGCCCAAATGAAGGCCATTTTAAATTTGGATTTCAGATAGGAATGTGCAGTTAGAGAATAGCCAGTTGTTATTAGATACAGAATACGCTGTGTTGAAAAATATTGTCTTATCAATAAAGTTCATTTTGAATTTGATTAACCTTGGCAATGGCTTTATCCATCAAACCAACCATGTATTTAGTTTTAGTGGCGTCTTCATACTTCGCTTTGATTTTTTTTTACTGATGGGATGATAAGTATCCATTCTGTCCACGATTTTGCCAATAAACATAATTAATGATTTCTGCAGATATTGCAATATGAGACGCTATTAGAATCCAGCAGTAAACATAAGAAATCGGCTAGTCCCTTGGACTGAACAGTCCGTTGGGTTCTTTTCCGCTAGAGTTTGGCGTTTGTTAACTTTCTCGTGATGTTAATGTGGCCAGAATCTTTCTCAGTCTTTTTTATTATTAAATATTTGTCCATTGTAATGACTGTAACCCGATTTGTATCATACGTTCACGGATGTTAGGCCATGTTTGCTTACGAAACGTATGGACAAGCAAGGAAACGTCACATTTGGAACTCCAATAAAAACCTGTTACACGGTCCCGGTTATCGTTAAGTAAATGTAGTACAGTTATCATTGCAATCGGGTCGTAATACTCAACTTAGAACATATACAATTCTTGTTATTTTTAGCTGCTTTCAGAACACCACTGACATAATCGCTTCCAATATAAAAAATAAAAATAAATTATAATCTCTATATAACCATCAATATTTACGATATATTATCATTTGAGGAATTGCCTTTTCAGAGTACTTTAAAAAGAAATTATTTTTATTTGTTGATCTTTACTTGTCCCCGGACAAGCTAGCCAGGAAAATCTACTTGTCCGGCAGGTTCTATGTGCGAGTCGGGCATGGCAATTCCACACCCCTGATTATAGTCAATCTCTGGCAGTAACACTGGCGATTGACGTTTGCAAACCTTAAAAAGATAATACAACTAATCTCTTTTCTTATTGTTAAGCTTCTTATGGAATCATAGCTGTCAGTTGTGACCAAAATATGTATAGAAGTTTACCTTAAGATAATTAATTACTAGGTACATGTAAACTCAATCTTTGACAGTAAAACTGCCCATTGACGTTGCAAACCTTAAAAATATAATACAACTAACCGTTTTCCTTATAGTTAAACTTCTTATGGAAGCATGACTGTCTGTTGTGACCACAAAATGTATAGCAGTTTACCTTAAGATAATTAATTGCTAGGTAAACTCAATCTTTGACAGTAAAACAGGTGATTGACGTTGGCAAACCATAAAACCTCTTTCCTTATAGTTTAACTTCTTATGGAATAATGACTGTTTGTTGCGACCAAAAAATGTATAGGAGTTTACCTTAAGATGATTAATTGGCAAAGTAAACTCAATCTCTGACAGTAAAACTGTTGATTGACGTTAACCAACCATAAAAATGTAATAGAACTAACCTCTTTCCTTATAGTTAAACTTCTTATGGAATCATAGCTGTCTTGTGACCAAAATATGTATAGAAGTTTACGTTAAGATAATTGATTTCTAGGTAAAACTCAATCTATGACAGTAAAACTGGTGATTGACGGGAATTTGACGCTAGCAACAATTTATTAGTATTTTACTAACTCAATGCAACTGAAATCCGGCCTGATAAGAGGGGTGGCTTTTGGTGAGAGTGCACATGTCCTTATAAGAAAGGAGTACTGTACAGTTAGCTCAACGCGAATGGATTCTCTATCGTTTTCCCCCGATAACGGTGTGCCGCCGTTAATTTCAGATTTTGCTCCCAAATTCCTCCCAAGCTGGTCCACCCAACACCGCATGGTTTATGGTCGTCTAGAGTAATAAAAATGTTTAAATGCCTCCGGTAGTTAATCTGATTAGGATGTTACACATGTTACATGACCATCTATTGCGTTATTTATCCAAACCAGTAGCACTCTTACAACTTTAAAACGGCAACATTTTACCTTTTGCACTCGTGCGATTTTTTGTGTAATACACAAAAGAATTTACTTTGCTAGTGTATTTCAAATCAGTCAAAACCTGAACATACACGATTGATGCATTGATTTTCTAGTGCCTTTCACATTGTAATGGCATTTTTTGATAATTTAGGGAGTTGATATCATCTGCAGAAGCTCCAAAACTCAACTCGACGGGGTACTGACAAATGGTCAATGTCCATACCCCTATACGAGATAGTGATTCCGAGAATGTTACTTTTTTTTATCATAAGGGGAATCCCACGGAACAGTCGGCATTTTAAATAAAAAAATTTAAGTCAACGCAAAATATTTTAGCCTGCTGAAAAAAGACAAGTCGGTAGTGCAATTTTCAACGAAATAATTTCATCACAAATTTTTAATAGCACCGGATTCGAAAATATCGTTCTGACTAAGCCCATGCCTGATGGGGTACTGGCAATTGACAATTGTCCATACCCCTATGTGAGATATTGATTCCGAGAATTTTACTGTTTTTAGCAAAAGGGAAAACACGCGGAACCAGGGAAATATTATAGTTTGCCGAAGATGATAAATATTATAAATAGTCACACAAACAGCAATTATGCTTACCCGAGTTATTGATTTTTAATAACACCTGACTGTATCCGGTGGAGAAAGCAGCATAGATCAATGGAATTAACACCATAAATTTTACCTCGGCCCACCGATTCAGGTGAGAAACCCAGCTGATTTATGACCAAATGCTCCAAAGTTACACCAAGATTTTTTCGGTGGATATCGGTGTATTTCAGTTTTACACCAAGAAATTCCACAGATTTTGGAGTGGGAGAATCCATTCGCGTTGAGCTAACGGTACAATAAACCAGATAACGTTAAATCATTTGCCAGCCTTTTGTTGCAGGGAAATATAATATAAATATATTTGATATACTGCTGTTGCTGTGAGTTAATTATTTTTGTGATCTAACAAATTCGCTGTTTATCTATATAGACACAGCACTATTTTTAAGCACACCACAAAGTGTAAATTTACATGTAACATCACTGACAATCATTCATAAAACAAGCAAGACTAACCAAATATATGTTTTAATTATGTATTAATGGACTCACTATTTTTAGTTAGGACTTGCCGAAGACTTCAAATTGTACATGTATGTATACTTTTTGCAATGGTGGGACTCACCAAAATTTTCAAAAATGACTTCTTGACTCATCAGAATAAATTGCTATTAAAAAAGTATCCCTTGATTATGGAAGGTAAATTTGTATTGGCAATTACAGAGTTGGAAATTAAGCAATGTTTTCAATGTTGGCATGTTCAAATATATTGTATGAAATAAGATAGAAATAGTTGGGACTTTTCAGCGACTTTAAGGCATTCATGATATCTGACTCAGTCATACATTTTATGTTGAGTGGGTGAGTGTTTGTTGTTTAATGCCAGATGATTAATACATTTACAGCTATATCATGGCAAGAACAAATTACATTGGTTGAGATGATGATGATGTTTGCTTTGAACTAGGCCAAAACATTGATTTTTATGGTGCTAGCCTGCTGAAACAACAGTCTGCTGGCAGACATGTCGCTCCACTTACACACATGCTGATTCCATGCTAACCGGTCTCTACTCTTACTCCTTAATATTGAGTGGTTAGTGAATAGTGGAGAGACAGCAAATACCAATTTTATTATACCCCCGCTCCACCAGAGGGGGATATACTGTTTTACCTCTGTCCGTCTGTCCAAAGATATTTTTCGTCACATTTTTCTCAGCAACTATTAATGGCAGAAATCTGATATTTGGTCACAAGCTTCATATAGGTATGCCATATTGTGGGAAGTGCTTTTGGACCTGTCAGATTCCTACTTCCTGTTTTGCCGACTTAGTTGGTTTTTATACACTTTGAACATATATGCGGGGGTATTATAAGTGAGCATTAGCTCACAGTTCATCTTGTTGTCTTTGGTTGGACCCCACCAGGTCTAAAATCTACTGTACTGGAGGCGAGCACGCTAACCATTACACTACCAATGTAATCACCATGTGTTGACATAAACATGTTAGACTACTAGTATATCTTACATGTATATATCCTTGTAACAAAGGCATCTATAATGCATGCACTCATTTCAATTATCTAGATATCATAGACAAGGGTGATACTCTGTATGTACTGAAGACTATCAACCAAGAGTTGTGTGCTCCTGCAAAAGAAAGGGTCAACTTTTTGCCTCATTATGACACAATTGTCAAAGGAGGAATGTATGAGTACTATGCATCAGAAGGACAAAATCCATTGCGTAAGTATCAAGTTTTATAGTGGTTAGTATTAGTTTAGTTTAAACATATTTACTTGTTATAAGCAAGACAAACGGATTGGACACAAGTTATACCATTTAGGTTGCCGTCTCTGTTATTTACATGATTTAGTATTAGTATTAAATCGTTGACATTCTATTCGCATGCTATTTAAAAAAGTGGATCACATAGTACAATACTTGACATTAGAAATTTATTGTTTCCATCTGTAACCCTAACCCAAGATCATGAGCTCATTCTTAGCTCATCTGGTCAAAAGGCCATGTGAACCTTTGACATCACTTGACATCCATCTTCTGTTAACTTTTCACATTTTAATCTTCTCTGAAACCGCTAAGCCAAATGAACAGAAACTTGGTAAGAAGCATCTATAATCCTCTATAAATATTGTTCATTTCAACCGGATCCATTAACAAACATAGGTTGGTCCGACAAGTGAGCAATACAGGCTCAGTCCACTGAGCCTCTGTTAAAATATGAACAATTTATTGAAAGGACTGCAATATGGTGGAAAAGTGGCTATTTTTATGTTTTTTTTAACTACATTTTTGCATGCTACCAGGCCTCTACATTAACATATTTTTCAACTTGTCCCTTCGGACAACTATCTAAAAAAAGTACTTGTCCGACTCAATCTTTTAGTTGTCCGAAAAAATTTAATAAAATTCCAAAAACTAGAAAATAACTATCAGCAATGTGGTTCTTTCCGTTGGTGGTTTACTATCGATAAACTATTTGAATTTGAATTGAATTATAATTACAAAATGCCAGTTGTCGCTTAATCAAATCGCTGAAAAGATATGGATCAAGTATACATGTGTCATTTTTTAATTACCATTTTATAACAACAATTTATAAATAGTTCTTCCATTTTTAAAAGCCAGATAATACATGTGCCTGTGATCATATGTGGCTAAACAGTGCTTCAGTACTTTGATAATGTACACAAACATATACTTCGATTTTGTAACAACAATTTATAAATAGTTCTTCCATTTGTAAAAGCCAGATAATACATGTGCCTGTGATCATATGTGGCTAAATAGTACTTCAGTACTTTGATAATGTACAAACCGGAAATGGGATATTTCATTAATACATTCGGAATATCTCTTGGTTCACTGCTATAATTAGCGATAGAGTATTTCTATAGAAACTGATATTTTTAAACACATTAAAATAATTATGTAAGAAGTTTTTGTCTGTCAAAATGACAAAGCAACACATTTTTATCATAGATAATAACCTCCAAAAGGTAGGACAGTAATTTTTTTCACTTGTCCCATCGGACAACCATGATACAAGATCTACTTGTCCGACGTCAGTTTTCACTGGTATCGTACAAGCGTTAATGTCTAGGACTGGCTACCATCTGTAACTGGAAGGTTGTTTGATATCATTGATATGACTGATCACTTGCTTTTTAAAAAAAAATAGAATCACAGTGTGCAATACTTAACTTGACACGAGAAATAAATTATTTGGAGTAACGTTTTGACCTGACTCAGAATCTGATGTTGACAGTTAATGGTGATTTCCAGCCAGAACCTGGATTTCCAATGTCATGTATTGTGGGTTTTTTTGTGTTCAATGGTTTGTGGTGAGAGGTGATTGTTTGTTTTAGTTGATATTGGAGGAATTGTTGACCATCACTATTTTAAATTTCTTTTTACAATTCTAAATGAAACAATAAAACATTTTTATGTTTGATTTCAGCCTATGCCTTCGCTGAGTTGATAGACAATGCCCTGTCTGCTACTTCAAGTAACGTTGGTCCCAGAAACATAGAACTAAGATTGGTAAGTTTATTATCAATGTATCAGTATGATCCTATCACTGTTCCAGCACACAGTATTAAAGGCAACTTTTACCTATTCTAAATAATGTTTTTGTCAATTTGTAAGATCTACAAAATTTATCCTAAAGAACATGCTTTGAATAAAGCTAACAATGGCAGTGACTCTGGTTTGGTGGTTTTGATATTGAACGCCACTTTCACGCGTGATCGTATGGTAGTTTGATTTACAACTACCTGTGCAATCGGTGCCTATAACATCTGATGTTGTTGGTTCTAATCCCTCTCAGGGCGAGGTGTACAACATTATTAGATAAAGTTTGTCAGTCACTTGCGGCAGGTCTGTGGTTTTCTCTGGGTACTCTGGCTTCCTCCATCAATTAAACTGACTGCCACGATATAACTGAAATATTGTTGAAAGTGGCGTTAAACAGCATAAACCAAATTAAACCATCAGTGAGCCCTTTCATATCTGATACAAAATATTAATTTTCTCTATTTTCTTTAGGCGCATTAGTAAGAAGTCTGTTCTATAATTCTTATCAATATTTTGTTTTACAGCACTTTGATGAGAAGAACCCTAAAGATAACTGTATATTTGTTATAGATAACGGGAAAGGCATGACACCGCGTCAACTCAACAATTGGGCTATATATAGACTATCAAAATTCATACGCAAAGACAAGAGGGACAAAGTGTATGTTTTTTTTTACTATTATTCAATAAGTTTCCTCATTGTGAAATAAAACTACTTTTCACAGTTGACACCATGTCAACACAACACCTATGCTATATATAGACTTTCAAAATTCATTCGCAAAGACAAGAGGGACAAAGTGTATGGGTTTTTTTTATACGGTTTGCAAAACCGTATTTACTTGTGGCCTTCCGGCCATTTTTGTTTGTTTACATGACAACCGTCATGATCTTATTACCTGTCGAGACATAAGATGGCTCATCAAAATATAGATCTGGTGCTTGTTAGATAACACTACACTTTGAATGTTACTACTTTTGCAGATTTTAAGATAACTTATCGTGTCTCAAATGGTAAATGTTTAACTATGACAAATTGTCAGGAGGATTAAAATGCCGATATTTATATTGTTTCTCTTGCTTGTATTATTACGCTAGTTTTCATTCATAAAAATTAACGACTTGTCCTACATTCAATTTTACGATAAATCTAGTTGTGTATGTTCCGTTTTCATTTTTTTTTTTT
>MJUT01039123.1:345050-356494 GCA_002080005.1 Gigantidas platifrons
TAGCCACAGTACTAGTATTGCATTGGGCTTCATTTCAACATCAGGAGTCAAAATCTATACAAGTAAGACATAAGTTTCCTTGTAAAAAAGAAGACCAATTACACATTAAAGCATCTTTTCAAGTTCTAGTCACATATGACATTGACCAATTAAATTATAGCTACCTTGATTTGGAAAGCATTAAATAATAAAGTCAGAAAAGGTAATAAAAACAGAAAATAGAATGGAGCTGCATGCAGTGACTTATAGGAGCAGTTTTAATTTGATTGGTCAATAGTGAACACATAAGCACTTGGACATGTTGGATATAGCCATAATAAAAGATGTCATATACTGTGATGTCATACTTACCAGAGTTATGGCTTATACCAAGTTAATGACATTTAGTGGTTCATCTTGTCAGTAAGATCTCTGTCACCTGACTCTTAACCCATTCCACATTTAAGTGAACATTTTATTGAGAAGTTTGAGATATTTGCTATGATGGTTGATTTAGTATAGTACATGCCAGTCATAATATAACATATAACCTTGACCTCATTGACATAGTTAAGTTGACACCCTGAATACACAGACTGGTTGCCAATTATTGGTCAAATGATTCATCACGAAGTATGTCAGACATGTTATGTTCCTCATATATACTTAACACTGCAAAATAAAAATCCCAACCATGTCGGAGATGCAAAAAGAGCTACACTATCACTTCTCTGCAGCATTAAAGTTGGTGATATATGTTAGTATGGAATGTCTGATTATTTGGAAATCATCCATTCTTGAAATCACAGCTAATATAAAGTTTCATGGCAAAACCGTATATCAGCGCTTTCGTGCTTTGATTTAATATTTTTTAATAAGCATTATACATTGTGAAATAAAATTACTTTTCTCACAGGTAACACACAGCAGGTGGTTTTTGCAGGTGTCAAATTTAAGCACACAAAAAAGCTAAATATTTCGCATTAAATGTATAATCAAGATACTTATTTTTAAAAATCCTATTAAGTTGGTGTTTTTAAATTTGAACATCGTCTAATATTACCTGCTAAATGGTGATTGGATTTACATCTATTTAAGGAATTAGTGCTTTACATCACGTAAAATTGCAAGTTCAATTTCCATCCTTGACAAAGTGTATCAATGAAAGTAAGACTTGAAGAATGAGTGTGGCTGCTCCCTGTGGAGGAGTGTGATTAATACAGTAATCCCCCTTTTATAAGTCCACCTCCTTCTGCCAATAAAAAGTGGTCTACTAAGAGGATTGGTTTGCATGTTTTCTACTTTTACGAATTACATCGGTGGTGTAATGGTTGACAACCTTGCCTTGAGTGCAGTAGATCGTGAACACAAACCCTGGTCGGGTCAAACCAAAAACAATAAAATTAGTATTTGCTGCTTCTCCGTCAGGCACACTGTATTAATATAAGGAGTAAGAACAAAGACTGGTAGTCTCAAAATTGGGATAAAGTGTCCTAGTGGAGCGACATGTTAACCCACGGCCTGTTGTTTCAGTGAGCTAGCTTTATAAAAATCCAACTTCGCATGTTGGTCTCGCACAAATCGGACATCCTCATCATCTTATAGAATGTAGCTTTATTCTTACAATAATATAACTGGAAAAAAATTACTCCTTTTGAGTGAAGCAACAATTACTCACTTGACATATAACTACAATATAAACGTATTTTCTACCTTTTAACAGGAGTTTTATAGAAACAGATGATGAAGATTCTAACAGTTCTATCATTCAGCCTAACGTACCATATTTTCTACTTTTACAGGAGTTTTATAGAAACAGATGATGAAGATTCTAACAGTTCTATTATTCAGCCTAACGTACCACTATCATTGAACAGTGACATATCATATTTTGGTGTCGGAGGCAAACAAGCCGTCTTCTTTATTGGAACCTCAACAAGGGTAAGTGACAATTATTAAGACCATAATGGAATGTTGTGGAGACTGATGGCACACAAGATTTGAGATTTATGTGCTTAGCAATACATCAGACAGTGGAGTTGCAAAATCTCTATGAAGAAGCTCTTGTACTTAAATTGTATACAATAAGATTTAATTGTTCAAGCTGCTTCTATGGTGTAGTAGTTAATTAGCATATTAACATATACACGGGTGGTTTGCTACGTCACATGCACGGATATTTGAACATCGCCTCGAGATAGGTTTATGCAGTTGTACAATTTAAAAAAAAGAAAACTAACAAGACCAAGTTGTTCACCGAAGGGCCCACATTGTTAGCATACATTCATTGCGTGGAATCCTGTCAGTTTTGCAAACACTTCTGTACAGTTAAAATTCCGGGCAAGGATACCATTTACACAAAACCCATTTAACTGTACAGAAGTGTTTGCAAAACTGACGGGATTCCATGCAATGAATGTATGCTAACAATGAAGTCTGATATGTGGGCCCTTCGGTGAACTACTTGGTTTTGTTAGTTTTCCTTTTTTTAAATTGTACAACTGCATAAGGTTTTGTTAGTTTTCCTTTTTTTAAATTGTACAACTGCATAAACCTACCTCAAGGCGATGTTCAAGTATGAGTGCGTGTGACGTAGCAAACCACCCGTGATATAGATTGTGGGTTTGATCCATAGACAATAAAACTAAACACTAGTAAACTGGTGTTTGCTGCTACTCTACTTAGCACTCAGCATTAAGGAGTAAGAACAAAGACTGGTTTACCCAGAGTCAGCATAATGTGTCTGAGTAGAGCAGCATGCCTTTCTGTGGGCTGTTGTTTCAGTAAGCTAGCATCATATATATCCAACTCGGTTTGTTGGTCTACTACAAAACAGACATCCTCATTATGTTATAAAAAAAAGTAACTTGTTTTCGTCATGATATAGCAGAAAAATTGCTTACTTGTCATTAAACAACAATCCAGGTAAAATAAAGTGCTTTCTAACTCATTGTGCAATTCTTGATGGAATAGGTCTTATCTAATACTTGTATGTGAATGGAAATTGTGAAATGTTACTCTTAATTAAAAAAGAAAAGTCTCACTATTTATAATGTTTTGGATGATTTATATAGTGTTACATATCTATCTACATGCACACAGTGACACAGCACATAAAATTAATTACCAAGAAATCAAATGTAACCTTTTTATTTTAAACAAAACACTTGTTTCCAATAGTGTTAGGTTGAGACTGTCATCATATTCCTTAGGATGTTTAGTTGAGACAGTTGTCACTGAATGTGTATATAATCTTCTATAATTTCAGATGTTATCAAAACCGAGGGATTCTAAAGATGTCCATGAGTTAACTATATCTAAAGAAGAATTCCAACAGAAAGAACTGAATCAAGAGGCCATTTATAGTGGATTTATACATAACAGAAAGGTTTGATATTTTTGTAAAGATAGATATTTATAGTGGATTTATACATAACAGAAAGGTTTGATATTTTAGTTAAGATAGATATTTATAGTGGATTTATACATAACAGAAAGGTTTGATATTTTTGTAAAGATCGATATTTATAGTGGATTTATACATAACAGAAAGGTTTGATATTTTAGTTAGGATAACTTGTTTACTTTAGCTGGAAGTGGGGGCATCCGTGTCCTATGTTCTAGAGTTATGCCCCTGTTTACTTTAGCTGGAAGTGGGGGTGTCCTATGTTCTAGAGTTATGCCCCTGTTTACTTTAGCTGGAAGTGGGGGCATCCGTGTCCTATGGACACTTTCTTCCATTTCTAATAGGAAATGAAGTCTTTATTATGGTGGTGTATGATAATTTAAGGAAGGAAAATGTAATTGAGTCTCCCAAACAAAATGTGAGAGACCTAGTTTTTGTTCCATTTCTTGGTATTACTTAAAAATGGTTTTAATACATTTTTTAGTGATTTTTTTATTGGATGGTAATTTTCAGTTAGTTACACTTTCAGGTATATATTGTGTCAACATATCATTAAGGTTTGTCTTAGTGTCAGAGAAGATGGATATTTATGACTACTGGTGAAGTAATTTGACAAAATGGTTCTCAGAATAGAAACACAATTTTGTGGACATAACACTGATTTAATTGGTATTTTTTAAGCTTCATAGCTTCTATAAGTATTAACATATTTCCTGTACTTGCTTTATATGAACAGTCAAATTGCATTGATCAGATACATTTTTATTACATAGATGTATGGTCACTGATCAAAATATAGCTTTTCTGGTACCTGATTCATGTAGAGCGAAGGGTAAGAAACGGTAACAGTATAAAAACAGATGTAATAAAAGAACATCCTTGAACATTAGAACAACGATTAGTTCTACTTGTTTCAGAAAATATGGCAGTTATTTTGGACTTTTTGACATTGCAGGATAAACACAATATACTTGCATCATAAAAGTAAAATTTATTTCCACTCACTGTGAAACAGGCTAGAAAAGTTCTCCAAAGCTGCACTTTTCTACCTGTGTCTAAAGCTTGTACAAATAATAAATTATATATTTTCCGACAATATGCAGATATTGTATATATATAGATATTTTCCCTTCTGTTTGATTGTATTATTTATTAAGACAGTTACACACACTGCATAAAAACTTTTTTTTATATCACAGCCAGGAGATTCAAGTCATGTTCCAGAAGATGAAGATATTTTGAGAGCTGTTATTGCTGAGGAGAAAAAAAGAGAAAATTTCACGATTGTTCAGATCAAGAACATAAATCCCGACCACTTACATTATCTCAAGTCTAGAATAACTGACTGGACAAGACAACTTGCGTAAGTTATAGGTACAGTGAGCCCTGAATAAAACGGTATCCTGTATAAACTGTCTAAACAGAACCCTGAATAAAACGGTATCCTGTATAAACTGTCTAAAACAGAACCCTGAATAAAACGGTATCCTGTCTAAACTGTCTAAACAGAACCCTGAATAAAACGGTATCCTGTCTAAGCTGTCTAAACAGAACCCTAAATAAAACGGTATCCTGTATAAACTGTCTAAACAGAACCCTGAATAAACGGTATCCTGTATAAACTGTCTAAACAGAACCCTGAATAAAACGGTATCCTGTATAAACTGTCTAAAACAGAACCCTGAATAAAACGGTATCCTGTCTAAACTGTCTAAACAGAACCCTGAATAAAACGGTATACTGTATAAACTGTCTAAACAGAACCCTGAATAAAACGGTATCCTGTATAAACTGTCTACACAGAACCCTGAATAAAACGGTGTCCTGTCTAAACTGTCTAAACAGAACCCTGAATAAAACGGTGTCCTGTCTAAACTGAGCTTTAAATAAAGTCACAAGTCTACACAGAACCCTGAATAAAACGGTATCCTGTCTAAACTGAACTTTAAATAAAGTCACAAGTCTACACAGAACCCTGAATAAAACGGTATCCTGTCTAAACTGTCTAAACAGAACCCTGAATAAAACGGTATCCTGTATAAACTGTCTACACAGAACCCTGAATAAAACGGTGTCCTGTCTAAGCTGTCTAAACAGAACCCTGAATAAAACGGTGTCCTGTCTAAACTGAGCTTTAAATAAAGTCACAAGTCTACACAGAACCCTGAATAAAACGGTGTCCTGTCTAAACTGAACTTTAAATAAAGTCACAAGTCTACACAGAACCCTGAATAAAACGGTATCCTGTATAAACTGAACTTTAAATAAAGTCACAAGCAAACAGAACTTTAAATTAAGTCACAAGTCTACACAGAACCCTGAATAAAACGGTGTCCTGTCTAAACTGAGCTTTAAATAAAGTCACAAGTCTACACAGAACCCTGAATAAAACGGTATCCTGTATAAACTGAACTTTAAATAAAGTCACAAGTCTACACAGAACCCTGAATAAAACGGTATCATGTATAAACAGAACTTTAAATTAAGTCACAAGTCTACACAGAACCCTGAATAAAACGGTGTCCTGTCTAAACTGAGCTTTAAATAAAGTCACAAGTCTACACAGAACCCTGAATAAAACGGTATCCTGTCTAAACTGAACTTTAAATAAAGTCACAAGTCTACACAGAACCCTGAATAAAACGGTATACTGTATAAACTGTCTACACAGAACCCTGAATAAAACGGTATCCTGTCTAAACTGAGCTTTAAATAAAGTCACAATGTAAGAAATCTTTGTTAAATTAACCTGTATAGAACAAAACACCTGTCTATGTCAAACACAAAAGGAGGTTCATTATAGATAAGTTTCACTTTTATACTATCATTGATTTATTTTGCCAGAATGGATTTCTCAGAGAAGGCTGGATATTTTAAAACCGAATATTAGTATTTAAGCATATGATTAGCTCTTAAAAAGTAGTAGAATTAATGATATTATAGCTTTTTTATAATATGGAAATAAAAACTTGATTTGTTGTAAGCATAGTCCAACAGCAATATTGTACTCCCTGAAGTACATCTCTATTTTTTGGGGGTTTTTCAATGGACCGTGAGATCACATGGTTTTTCAGTTTGATTTTATTTGATTCCAGTAACTGCTATACAAATATTTAAAAAAAAACCTCCACAATCAAAACTGACCGCCACGATATAACTGAAATATTGTTGAATGTGGCGTTAAACACCATAATCCTAACCCATTTTAAAAAAAAATAATTTCATGGCACAGGTTAAGTGTCCCTCATGATCAGTTAGTACTATCTTTTGTTTTATTTGGACAGTAGTTAGTCCTATAAATTAAATATTTAAAACATTCCTAATGAAATTAAATTTGATTTTGAAGAGGTAAATTGCACTGATTTATTACATGTATTACTGGACCATGAAATTGGTCCACTGCTCGATAAATTAGGGATCGTTTTACAAAGAAATAAATACAAAATTGGTAGGCCTAAAAATGTTAAGAGATTCGTAGTGTCAGACCCATTCAAGTTACATTTACCAAAGTTCCCCTGTAAGAAAAAGTTATTTTCAATGCTTGTTTACATTCTAAATGACTGTATATGAACATTTATTGAACAATAATTTAGATTATCATAATTGTTTTTTGTAGACATATATATCACTATTATATTCATGGGCCACAGGGAAACATAGATGAAACATCAGTGAAAAACAACAGAGCACCAAGTCCATTCCAAAATATTGATATTCAGGTTTGTAATGTCATATTTTATTGGTTATACTGACAGGTGTAAAAAGTTTGATGAAAATGTATTCTCAGAATAAATGTTTTAAGGACTTTAATTTCCCAGAATTATCAGTACACATTTTCCTAAAGCAATTCTGTTTCTAACAGGAGTTAGATGGTTGGTTTATGGTGCTTAACGCCACGTTCAACAACATTTCAGTTATTTCGTGGCAGTCAGTTTTATTGGTGGATGAAACCAGAGTACCAGGAGAAAACTACAGACCTGCTGGAAGTCATTGACAAACTTTATCACTTTATGTTGTTTAGTTTAGTTTAAACATATTTTTATTTGCTAAATATAACAAATAGGGATCGGACACAAGTTTTACCAACTTATGAAGTGGTGATAGGCACTGATTGCATAGGTATTTCTAAATCCAACTACCATATGAACACGGTCACAAACACACCTGAATCTAGAATGTCATTGATACTACAGTGAAATCTCTCTAAACCAAACACTGATAAACTGAAATCCTATATAAATCTAACTTTAAATAAAGTCCCAGGGTAGGAAATCTTTGCCAATTTAACCTGTACAAATCAAATACCTGTCTATTTCAAACACAAAAGTTGATTCCATGGGTCATTTAGACAGGTTTCATTGTGCCACCTTAGTTAACTTCCATTTGTTTCTTAAAAGACAAACTATCACTCTTTTGATAATAATACACAATGAAATAGTTCCTCTATTATTGATTAACAGTTTAGTACAGAGGGGAAATTAAGTCAATCTTCTCCAGAAACAGTCTGTGCCCAAAACCACTAGCCCTAAACCTCAGTCTAGTCAAAATTGTTTCAGGCCAGTGGAAAATTGCATCAAATGGATTTTTTCTTTCTAAAATGCCATTCAGGCTAGTTTGTAGAAATATTTTTGGCACAGACTGTAGAGATGCTACAATATTTGCTTTCCAGCATCATTATGATAAAAAGTATGTAGATTTATATTTTTGCAAAAATGTCCCATGGTCTATTAGGCCTTAACCCTGTGGGTCCAAAATTTAAGATATAATGCAAAAATTATTTTCTGAAGAATCAATAATTGAAATACAAGTATAAATGGCATGAATCTGAGATTATTTTTTGATATAATTTTTTTATTGAATTTTGAATTATCTTGGAATCTTTTGCAGGTAAAACTATTTATGCCAAAGCAGCAAGATCCAACTGTTATAAATTTACGGGACGTTGAAGACGATATGCAAACAATGTATGTGAGATCTGGTGCTAGTGTATTTGATTTCAAGGCCACAGTAGAAGGATCGGGGGTTGTGGAAGGAATTATCAGATATCATCCATTCCTTTATGACAGAGAAACATTTCCATCGGATTTCAATGATCCAAGATGTAGGTGAAATTTATTGTATTTATTTTGTATGATTGTGTCTAGGACAATTGCCCATGGAAAGAAAGCCCTCAAACCATAAAAAATAATTTCTAATTGAAAAATTGCTCATTTGGTGTTAAACAACAATTACTCACTCCAAATCAAAGTGAAACTAAAATGAATAATGGAAGTCCGTATTATACACATCACCGAAAAGGGATGAATTTGTCTCTTGGAAAATTTTCTTTGAATAAACTATTATAATACTGTTTTTCGTTTTATGTGCCATAACGATTAATTTTACAATGTATTTTCACCACCGACCATCGACAGTGTTGTATCCTGTGTAGTCACTAACACGACTCAATCTGGCTGAGTTTATTATGGGATAGATGTAATATAACCCACTCTGTCTCCACCAAGAATGCAAGGAGAAATTAAACATCATGTGGGTATAGTATACTACAATTTGGTGTCAAACAGATCTTTTCTTGTCCCTTTGTAGTTAAAGTGAATTGCCTGATATTTTTGTACCTATCTGTAAAATTCTTTTTAATTTAATTTTGTCTTTTTTAAATTTGATATTAGGTGAACCAGAGATATTTGATGAGCATGATTATGCCGCCAGCGACAGATCAGCACGTGGTAGAAGACCTGTGTTTGAATGTTACTGGAATGGAAGACTAATTCCATATACTTTCATTGAAGAGTATGTATAATAGGAATATTTATATAAAAACAAAAAAACAAAAAAACAAAATTTAAAACACAAGGGGTACTTATGATAGAATGGCCTATGTGGTGTAACCAGTGATGATTTTTCTCCATTTTTAAGAGGATTTCTGGTATTTGGCTCTGTCCTGTGGGTTTTGTAAAATGTGTACATTCATTGAGAAAAAATTGAAGGGGTTGAGGTAGAAAACCACATAGAAATCGGTAAAGAAGCAATGTTTTCAGCAAAACTTATAGTTTTACCAATTCCAAAATTAGACGCCGCCGTGATGATATGAAATCTGAATTCTGATTGGCTGAGATAAAACATTTGGCCAATGAAACTTACTGTTACTAATGTGCTTTGGTAGCAGTGAGAAGATGGCCCTTTTAAAAATTTGTGGTTCAAGAAAGTGAGTTTTAGAATTATAGTTAGGTGCCCGGAAATTGCTAGAATGGATGATTGTAAACTATTTATCCCAGAGCTTTTAGCTATAAGAAATTTTCAGGTCCTTTCATTAATTTTCTCAATTTTTTTTTGTTTTTTTTTTATTTTTCAAAATTATCACAGTGTAATGAATGGTGTCCTCGCCTCGTCTTACGGTCATTAAAACGTTTTGAAAATAAGTTTGTACTTGTATCTAAAAATAACAGGCAATCAGAACACTATCAAATAAATACTTCGTTCTGATTTGAAAATCGTTCTCGAAAGTTTTATATCATACGATTTCCTGATTTACTTTCTATTTGTTTATACTAATGCAAAATTTGTAATCAAATATTTTTTGTATGTAAGGCCTTGATGGTTGGATTTGAACCCTGGTAGGGTAAAATTCAATATTTAGTTAAATTAGCACTTTCGTGTTTTTGTGTACAAAGCTCCCGGCATTGAAGAGTACAGAAAATCCTCTAATTATATGAGTTTTGGCAAGTGAGATGTTATTTATGGGTTACTATGATATGCCCCTATCGCTAGGCATCTGAAGTATTTTTTTAGGTGTCACTTTTATCTTTCCATGCAGACATCCAATTTGTTTTTAGATAATGTTGCATGCACAAGCAATTCTTAGTGAGGAACAATCCCAAATAAACTTCAAATGTGAACATTTACATTTCCAAGAAAATTTGTTTATATGATTTTCAAGAATCACAAATGGAAGTGTAATTGTAATTGGCGCGATATATCCTTTTCAAATGGATATTCAATCTTGTACAAAAAAGGCGCAAGTTTCTATGAGGACCGAGTCTTGAGGGGCCAAATTTAAAATTGGCTGTAATGGCAAAACATTTTTGTCTTAAGATTCTGTGCCTTCATTTATTGTATATATAGTGCTCCCTCACCCTATTACCGTTAAAATTCCATTTTTAGCTCACCTGGCCAAAGGCCATGGGTAGTTGTCCGTCCGTCCGTTAGCTTTTCACATTTAACTCTTCTTCTCTGAAACCGCTGAACAGATTTCAAACCAAACTTGCTATAAATGTTCATTGGATGGTCCTCTACCAGATTTGTGTTTTTGGTATAGATTGGAAATTCAACATGGCTGCCAGGGCCAATAATGTGTTCTGATTGGTTGAAACTTTGAAAATCTTCTTGTCAGAAACCACTAAACCAATTGAATTGTGACTTTGCAGCAATGATCATTGGGTGGTCCTGTACTAAACTTGTGAATCGTTTGCCGATCGGAGATTCAAGATGGCCGCCATGACTCGACTTAGTTTAACATTGGACCCTATGGGAATTTCACATTTTCATCTTTTTTTTCTGAAACCACGCAACAGATTTGAACCAAACTTGGCAGAAATGTTCATTAGATGGTCATATACGAGTTTTTTGTTTTTGGCACTAATCGGAAATCCAACATGGCTGCCAGGGCTCATAATGTGTTCTGATTGGTCAAAATTTTTAAAATCTGCTTGTTAGAAACCACTAAGCCAATTGAATGGTGACTTTACAGTAATGATCATTGGGTGATCCTGTACTAAACTTGTGAATCGTTTGCTGATCGGAAATTCAAGATGGCCGCCATGACTCAACTTTGTTTAACATTGGACCCTATGGGAATTTCACATTTTCATCTTTTTTTCTGAAACCACGAAACAGATTTGAATCAAACTTGGCAGAAATGTTCATTAGATGGTCATATACAAGATTTATGTTTTTGGCGCTGATCGGAAATCCAACATGGCTGCCAGGACCCACAATGTGTTCTGATTGGTCGAAATTTTAATAATCTTCTTGTTAGAAACCACTAAGCCAATTGAATTGT
>MJUT01039123.1:361167-386518 GCA_002080005.1 Gigantidas platifrons
AATGTATAATACAAATCGGGTTACAATGGACAAATATTTGATAATAAAAAAAAATTCTGGGAATGATTCTGGCCACAATGAACATCACGAGAAAGTTAAATGCAAAACTCTAGTGGAAAAGGAGACAAAATGTGAGGAAAAACACCCAAGTGGCTAGCCGATTTCTCATGTTTACTGTTGGATTCTGATGGTGTCTCATATTGAAATATCTGCAGAATATACTCTGATTTTGCCGACAAGAAATCATTAATGTGTATTGGCAAAATCGTGGACAGAATGGATTCCTATCTTCCCATCAGTCATCTGCAAAGTATGAAGACACCACTAAAACTAAATACTAGTACATGACTGTTTTGATTGATAAATCCATTGTCAAGGTTAATCAAAATGAACTTCATTGATATGAGATTTTTTTTTCAACACAGCTTATTGAAGTTATTCTGTATCTAAAAACAACCAGCTATTATCTGACTGCATATTCCGATCTGAAATCCAAATTTAAATGGCCTTCATTTGGGCAGTTATCACTTAGGCAGGGATGTTTGTGTTAACTTTATTAAAACTATATTTCAAATTTTATGCAATGATGTAATAGACAATATAAACAAGTTCAATTTAGCAACTGTGTTTATAAGTATCAAATGTTTGTACAATAAACAGGACAAGTAGGATTTTGTCCGGACAAGTAACTTTTTTCAGATGACTTGCCCGAGGACAAGTAGAACATTTCAGTATTTCCACACCCCTGCATAAGCTTTATATAACAAATGTACCAATTGAGTTTGATAACAAATTTTTAATGATACAAAGACAACTCTACATGTAGATATTTCTTTCTGTCCACTGTATTAACAATGTTAAATTTTATATGACTGCTGAAATGTTACAATCATATTATGTAACGATTATTGTTAAAATAAGTCATAATATTGTATTTATTATAAATTTCAGGTTAGAATAAGTCGTACGATACCTACACTGCTGGGCACCATTAAAAGATTTCTGTTATATGGGGAGTATGAAGGAGAGGTGTTTGCTACTGGTGGAGATTTAGAAGTCATACAGGTATGAATATAAGATAGATAAAAAATAAAGACCATGACATATGGCATTGGAAATCCAGGTCCTGGCTTGGGACATGAACACAGATATGGCTGGGGTAATCTGCTTAATGGGATCCCAAACTTTCCCTCTTGATTATTATACCCCCGCTCCACCGGAGGGGGGTATACTGTTTTTTATACCCCCGCTCCACCGGAGGTGGGGTGTACTGTTTTACCTCTGTCCGTCCTTCCCTCTGTCCCAAGATATTTTTCTCAGCAACTAATGATGGCAGAAATCTTATTTTTGGTCACAAGCTTCATATAGGTATGCCATATTGTGGGAAGCGTATTTGAACCCATCAGATTCCTACTTCCTGTTTGCCAATTTAGTTGGTTTTTATTCACATTGAACATATATGTGGGGGTATCATAAGTGAGCATTAGCTCACAGTTCATCTTGTTGGATCTCCAAATGATAAAAAAAAAAACTGCAGATTCACTTCAACTCTAAAAGACAACATTCTATCACAAAAAGGAATGACAACATAAACATGGACTGAACAATAGCAGGGTCAGCAAAGTTTGGTAGTTAATTGACTACTAGCAATTAAGGACTATGAATGTTGCACCCATGAAAATTTTCAAATCAATTCTACATGTATCGTAAAGTGTTAAACAGAAACCTAACATTGTTCCATTCTTTATCTTTCAAACAGGAACCCAGATCATTGTACGATGAAGTTAAGGTTGTACCGTTAGCTAAACTTGATAGACATGCATCAATACACGTCATTAAAAGGTGTATTGAAGAAGAGGAGGCCAAGTAAGTTGATTGATTGATGTTTAACTCCACTTTCATTAATATTTCAATTATATTGTGGCGGTCAGTTTTATTGGTGGAGGAAACCACTGACTTTTCGCAAGTCACTGACAAACTTTATTGCATAAATGTTGTATTGAGTACACCTTGCCTGATTGGAACTCACAACATAATTGGCACTGGCACTGATTATGTAGGTAGTTATAAAACCAACAACCATTATGATCACGACGGCACCTCAAGTAAGTTTAAGGGTATTGATTGATTGAATGGTGTTTAACGCCAACTTTAAAAGTATTTCAGCTATATTTTTGGGTAAGTTTAAGTTGTTGTACATTTCAGTAAGTAAAGACTAATCAAAATGTGAATATCAAATTAAGTGGACATGGCACGTTTCTGGAATAACCTTCATCGGGTATGCACAAAGCCCAAATAATTTAAAAGTCTATTGGAGCAAGAATACCAAAGGGGCTAAACCAGGATATCCAAAATCGGATAAGGTCATCTATGACTGAGAGGAGAACCTTACTTTTTTTTAATAATTACCTGATTTAAGTTCTGTAAATTTCGATGAAAACAATTGTCATAGTTGTGCATTTATAGACTACAGTGAAGGTGGTCTCAATCAAACCCCCTCCTTGGTTCAGAATAGACAGGTGTTCAGTATATACAGGTTAAATTGTCAAAGATTTCCTAGCTTGGGACTATATTTATTAATTTGTTTCTAGTTCAGTTTGTACGAGTATCCATTTTATTCAAAGTTCAGTTTACATAGGTTTCACTGTATTTAACTCGACTTCAAAGGTAAAAAATACAAATCCATAGCTGACATGTCACAACTAAGGGTTCTAATTTGAAAGAACCACCATATTGAAGTCTTGATATCCAGCATGTCATTATTGCAAAATGATCAAATAGAAAATAATGCCTACATCTAAAACCAGTTGTTATGAGATATTAATTATCCTCTCACCAACAAAGTTGCGAAGGGATATAGTAATGCTACCATCCGTCCTTCCTTCCCTTCCGTAACATCCTTGTGAACACTCTAGAATCAACATCTTTCCATGGATTTTGACCAAACTTGGTACATACTTAGTCCTTAAGAGAATCTGGAACCCTATTGATTTTCAAGGTCAAAGGTCAAGGTCATCGGGTCAAATTTTTAGGCAAGGGGATACACCACGCTTTGCTTTGCCCTTGTTCAAATCAGAGGTGGACAAATAGCGACAAATCATCCAGTGTTCACATATTGTTAACTTGTGTAAATATATGAACACTTAAGTAAAACAACAGGAAGAGCTCTTCAATAAGGAGATTGTTTTATTCTGTTTTGGTATGCAACTATTAATGGGAGAGATCACATGTACAGAAGGCATTTAGTGAACTGGCTTGAATTAGCACGTAATGCTCCGAAAGTATTGAAAAATGGGCCAAATTCATCTATAACTTTTCGATGCATTTTATTTTATTCAGGCGTATCAGGACAATGAAACAGTGTATTTGAAGTATTTATATGAATATTTTTTTTCAGATTACCATCAACGTTGTTCGTTACTTGGCCAGAAGGATATGAAATTACTCAAAATGAGAGTCGTTGTGCTGGAGAGACTGTTGGTACGTACAAGTTGTTGTGTTTTGTTACAGAGAATGACGAGTCACATGTTTTTCTACTCTTTGCACATTTCATTAAACACAAAATACTGTCAAACCTGCCTTTATGGTCACCTTGAATTAAAGCAGTCACCTGTTTGATCTTTTTTAAATTGTTTTATGTGGCAATCCACTATAAACTCTAAGGTCAGTGACGAGTCTACTATATATTGAACAGTATATTGGTTTATGAAGCAACAGAGACCTTCCAAATGTGAATGATGTGTCTTTCTAAGTAAATAATACAATTTGTGCATGCCACAATGTTTCTGGAATATTGCTAAAGTTGGCATTTAACACCACCAATCAATCAATCAGGTTACCTGACTTAGCCTTACTACACAGTGGTTTTTGTGGATCAGCTGTATTCCACTTAGAACTGCATCTTCTGTGTAATAGTTATCATGCTCGCCTCGAGCGCAGTAAATCTTGGGTTCAAACCCTGGTCAGATCAAACTAACGACTATAAAATTGATATCTGTTGCTTCCCCCGCTAAGCACAAAGTATTAAGTAGTAAGAGCAAATTACTGGCATACTTCTGGTCAGTATAATGTATCAGAGTGGAGCAACATGTCTATCCGTGGACTGTTGTTTCAGTGAGCTAGCACTATAAAAATCAAACAAGCATGTTGGTCTAGTACAAAGCAGACATCACCATCTAATCAAAATGTAATCTGTTCTTGCTGTAATATTAAAAAACAATCACTCACTGAAATGAATAATGGCTAATATAACCATGATGACTTTGTTTCAAATTATTTTTTCCTCAATCATTTAATTTACTTGCTAAATTTAGAGTCCAATATGATGATTTGGTATTTTTTTATTTTCCAGGTGCCATTAAGATAGAGATTGCTAACAAGAAAGGGGAGACAATCAGTAAATTACCAGGAAATGCTGCATCATCAAAAAGACTTTTAGTAGAACTGAAGATAATATGGCATGGTAAGGGGGACTTTATTGTATATCTGGGGAAATCATGTGACAAATGCTGGTTTGTTCATCTTATTATACCACAAATGTCAAGGTCAAAAAAGTAACATTGTTTGTCTTATCGGCAATTTACCACCATATTTATAATTACAAATTTTAATGTCATTATTGGGCTGTCATCAATGACGTTGTCTTTTTTTTTTCTTCTTTACACTTACGTCGTATTTTGTTGCCATTCTGTACACATAAGTGAATCTAAACCCCTTCACGATGATTCTTTATTGAGACAAATATTCTCCCATATGTGTTCAACAATATTCCACTGAAAAATCGTGCAAATTAACTGTTGCAAAGCGCAATGTTTGCTACGAGGGTGAAAGGTTAGTGTACGTGTTTGGTTTTATTTTCGTTTTTTACGAGACCAAACACGTAAAAAACGAAAATAAAACCAATGTGTACAGAATGGCAACAAAATACGACGAAATCGACTAACGGAGACATCGAACTCTCCTTCATATGCTAATTTCTTGGATATTTAACAATAATAAATATCAGATTTCGCATGGTTTTACAGGGAAATTCATAGGTAAAGTACATACAATACTCTGTGGCTCTTATCTCCTTTGCAAAGGTTAAAATATGTCAATAATATGCGTCAGTTGTTTTTTTCTGCTAAACCGGAAGCGATACCAAACAAACGTTGCCGTTGCTCTTACCATACAGTGACAATGGTTTTCCGTGCAATAGCTTTTGTTCTAGTTCTCTAATACTAATGAAATTTCAACACAATGATCATTGGCACAGAATAAAGGTTTGGATTGATTTTGGGTATTGTAACCATACCTGTTTCCATATAAGATACCACAAGGTGCAAAAATTGTGTTTTCTGTTTTTGTACACAGAGTTTATTGTTCATTTGTTTTGAGTGATTTATTTTTAGTGAATTTCTTTAAATCACTGTCTCCAGTATTTTACATTTAGATATTATGTTATATTGATAATATACAGCTAAAAAAATATTGTAATAATTTGTCTAGATACAATATGCAGTGAAACCTGTCTAAACTGGACCTCCTTGAGACAGGCTTGTTGTGTTTGAAATAGACAGGTATTTGGTTTTTAACCCCCCGCGATAAGGGCGAGGGATATAGTAATAGTTGTCGTCAGTCCATCACACTTTCATGTTTACGCGATAACTTGAGTAAACATGGATGGATTTGAATAATTTTTTGGATGTGGCTTGTAATTATCATTATCGTGGATGGGTATTTACATGGAAATATTTGAAGCAAGGGTTTTGGGGGGGAAATCTTAGTTTTTGGTTGAAAAATCACTGATTTTGAGAATTGTGTCATGTTTACGCGATAACTTTAGTAAACATGGATAGATTTTAATAATTTTTTGCATGTGGCTTGTAACTATCATTATCTTGGATGGGTTCTTACATGGAAATATTTGCAGCAAGGGTTTTGGAGGAAAATCTTAGTTTTTGGTTGAAAGATCACCAATTTTTAGAATTGTGTCCTGTTAGTATAAACATATTTTATTAATTAATTCAATATTACACATTATAATAATGCACATATAAATTGTACAGACATTTAAATTAATCAATAGGATTCGGAAACAAGTGGTTATACTTATATTAATCCGTATTGTGTCCTGTTTACGCAATAACTTCACTCCATCCTTCAATAAAGTATGTTATACATTAAGACTGCAAGGCTGCTTTCTATAAATATATGAAACTAAATATTATGCAAGTGCGGGGGGATTTATGCACTAGGTGTTCTTTTATTACATGTTAAATTAACAAAGGTTACCTACTCTGGGACTTTATGTAATGTTTGGTTTATACAGGATTCCAGTTTATTCGGAGCTCGGCTTAGACAGGTTTCACTGTGCATTGCTGAGAAATAAGTTAACCGGCAGGTTCAGGAATATGTTAGTTGAACGAGAATTAGAGAAGTGTGGAAATATGTAATACCAGACCACTAATTATTCTTAAAAATTAACATTCATTTAAGCCCTTTCTTTTTTTACTTTGAATTTTTAGGTCCTACCCGAGATGAAATTATTGTGTCTCACATAAGTCAATACAGCAAAAACTGGGGATATTGGTTCAGAAAAATGGGTAAGTTACCTGTATTTATTTGTGTTTCAGAAAAATGGGTAAGTTACCCCTCTTCGTGTTTCAAAAAAAATATTTGTAAATTACCTCATATTTGAGGTTTCAGAAAAATGGATTTATTTATCTGTGTAATTTGAGGCTTCAGAAGAATGGGTTAATCAGAAATTAGGTATGTGATTAGTCTAAATGTGACATTTAAAGCAAATTATCATTAAAGCAATATTTTGTTACAAATGACAGATTTATAGAAAAAATGGAAGAAAGAACTTTAAAAAAGACTCCCATAAGGTGTTGAACTAATGCCATGACAACAGTCCAAACAGAAAGGTTGTTACATACACAACTGCAGTAGATTATGTTTACTATGCACAGCCTATTATGGTAATGAAGATTTTATAATGGCTATTTTTCATTTATTTTGTAGAGAATGTTAGGAACCTAGGTGCTCACACCTTGTTGTTACAAGTGGTTTTAAATGAAAGTGGTAACACAGTGTACTCGGGAAAAGAACTACCATCACATAAAATTAAATTCACTGTAACAGGTATGTATTTAAAACGGTTTTTATTTCTCGAGTCTTGTAGTTGAAATTAATTTGTAAGATTTTTCACACCAGGATATAGCTGAATTACTGCTTAAGTTGGCATTAAACACCAATCAATCATGACAATTAAACAATAATTTTGGCTTCTTTGTTGCTGAAACAAAATCGGTGATGAATATCATTATGTCATGTCATGCGGTGTTCTAAAAGAAGAAAGAAAGAAATTACTACCACACTACTGTACCTACAATCCAAATACATACAACTTTCAACAATTATTTAACTTTTGTAGTCATGTAATATTAGTAAAACTTTGTACATTCATCAAAATTATGAATGTAAAAGTCACTCCTCCAAGTTAGTTAATTATAATACAATTGTTCTAAAATGTTTATTGTAATATGTATAAAATTTGCTAAAAAAAATAAAAAAAATCAACATTTAAAATGAGGGTATTAACGCTGGTTTTTATTTTGACAAATTGATTGTACTCCCGAAAATAGGGAAAATAAAACTCTCATGAAAATAAACACTTACACAGTATATGATCTCTGTAACTTATGCTGTTAGTTTATGAGAATAAAGTTCATTCATTCATATTGTATATTTTGATGCCTTATTGATATAGGGTAGAGTCTATACTGGATAGACCATGATGGGATCCGTTACTAAAAATAGAAATGTCTTTATTTGACCATTATTGCTTCATTTAATAAAAAAAAAAAAGCTCAATTTTAAACAGCAGCTGCATGATGTTGAGTAGTTTTAAAATTGTGTCAGACAACATAAACCTCCAGAAATAGATTTTGTTTTATTGACCAGTTGGGCAATATTTTTAAGTCAAAATGAGATCAAATTTAAACTACAGCTGCAACATAGTAGTTCAATATGTCTTCCACATTTTTCTGTGCAAATGTTTTTTAGCCGATTTATACTGGCTATGCAAATTAGGCTTGCTTTACAAATCATTTATGTTTCGTTTCAGAAAGTGATCCTCAGAAGTTTTCTGTTGGGATGTTAGATGGACCATTCCGTGTAGGTGTGCCATTCCAGATTCCATTAGAGTTCCAGGATATGTTTGGACACTCTACGAAACCTTCAGTCAATTTTACACCAGTCTTAGATGCTAGGTAAAGCAAATTATGTCCCTTTGAAATGTGTAGAAACTGAAAACTGATGTGCATTACTATAATTCATATGATATCATATATTAATTAGTGCACGGCACGATAAACAGGGTCAAGTTAAGTGATGCACAATTTCATCTGATAAATATCTATATATTGAGTACACCATTCATAAACTTGTCAAAAATATTGATAAATAAAATTGCTCATAATTGATAAACTCTGCACACTCTAAGCTAATGCCTGATAATATGTAGTACAGCTCTCACCAAACCAGGTTTCAATGAAATCACCCTTTTCTGCCCCTTTGGCGAAGTTTTATTGGCCTGGTTAGTTTTTATACGCCCGTCTTTAGACGGGACGTATTATGGTATACCAATGTCCGAGTGTCCATCCGTTTCACATGTCGCGCTCTAACTTAAGAACCCCTTGGCCAATTCACTTCAAATTTCACACAGTTATTGGAATTGATGGTCTTACGGTCTGTATAGTTTATGGTGAAATTTCAATTTTTCATTCCAGAGTTATGGGACTTTATTCATCAAATTGTAAGCGATTTTTCGTATGTTGCACTGTAAATTGAGAACCCCTCGGCCAATTCACTTCAAACTTTGCATAGTTATTGGAATTGATAGTCTTATGGTCTGTATACTTTTTGGTGAAATTTCAATTGTTCATTCCAGAGTTATGGGACTTCATTCATGAAATTGTAGGCGATTTTTCGTATGTCGCGCTGTAAATTGAGAACCCCTTAGCCAATTCACTTCAAACTTCACTTAGTTATTGGAATTGATAGTCTTATGGTCTGTATACTTTTAGGTGAAATTTCAATTTTTCATTCCAGAGTTATGGGACTTTATTCATCAAATTGTAGGCGATTTTTCGTATGTCGCGCTGTAAATTGAGAAACCCTTGGTCAATTCACTTCAAACTTCGCATAGTTATTGGAATTGATAGTCTTATGGTCTGTAGCTTTTTGGTGAAATTTCAATTTTTCATTCCAGAGTTTATAATAATGGGACTTTATTCATCAAATTGTAGGCGATTTTTCGTATGTCGCGCTGTAAATTGAGAACCCCTTAGCCAATTCACTTCAAACTTCGCACAATTATTGGAATTGATAGTCTGTCTACTTTTTGGTGAAATTTCGATTTTTTATTCCAGAGTTATGGGAAAGAAAGTCTTTACAAATATTGTATGAATGTTGACGACGGGCATATCATGCGCTCTTGGCGCAGCTGTTTATTGGATGTTGGTATATTTTTACCAATATCATACTTTTTCTTGCATATTCAAGCATAAGGAGCTCTCGTGTTCCTGAAATTTGTCCTATACAGGGTTTGATTTTCAATAATGGTGAGCTGTATATTATTGTGTTAAAAGACTGTTATTTGGTTTGTTACACTTAAAATTGTTGTTTTACTGCATCAATGGTGTAATGGTTTGCATGCTCGGCTCTAGATTGGTAGATTGTGGGCTTGAGTCCTGGTCAGTTCAAATCAAAACCTATATTTGGTAAATTGGTATTCGTTGGTTCTCTGCAAAGCATGCAACATTATGGAGAAAGAGCAAAGACTGGTTGGCTCTGAATCAGAATAATGTGTCTGAGTAAAGCAATATGTCTTCCTGCGAAATGTTGCTTCAGTGAGCTAACACTATAAATATTCAATTAAGTGTGTTGGTCTAGTACAAAGAGGAATCCATTATCATCTCTTCATATGTAAATTATTCTCACCATGATATAGTGGCAAAATTGTTCTATTGGTGTTAAAGGGATACTAAAGCTCGTTTTAACATATATTTTTCCAACTCTTGACGAAGGTTGTTTCTTTTCAATTTAATTGTAAAAACAATCCAAAAATACTTTGCACGCCCATATATTCCCTAATATTGCTAAAATATCACTTAAAAGGGTCAAAATGAATTTTTGTCTAGGAAGCAAAAAATTTAATCATTGGAAAAACCCAGAGAAAACCGAATGCCATGACAGAAATATCAACGAATTATGTCACTTTTACAAAGATTCATTGATAAAAACCGGGATAATTTATCATAAATATCATTTATTGAACCAATTCCAAGTTTTCATGAGATAAAAAAAAATATACCAAAATGAGCTTTCTTTAAACAACAATCACTCACTGCTACACTTCAAATTGTTGCACTCATTTAAAACTCCTACAAATCTACAGGCTCAGATGAGATTGTAGTTTCTATTTTATTTCAGTGGTTTAGATATCAGCTACCAGGCAACAAAAGTAAAGGGAAATACCTTACTTGTGACAGGATGTGTGGCCAAAGGAATTGTGGGAGAAAAAGCCTCAGGGAAGGCTTGTTCAACTTCTGGCAAGGTTTGAGTTTATTGTCATTTGTAGTGTTCAATATAACTGGTGATAGTGACTATTCTTATTTGGTTCCTGTAGTATTAATATATGTCTATTGTTGATTTTAATATACAATGTTTAACAAAATATGTTACAAATGCAGGAAGCATTCAAATTTTGCCTCAGAATCAAAACCGTGAACTATCGTCTTTTGAAATTCCTGTGACCAAATTTTTTTGGAGAAAAAATGTCACTGGCCATGCTCAGCTAAACCAATCAGTTAAATTTTGAAATTGCATCGGTGGTGTAATAGTTAGCGTGCTCACCTCGAGTGCGGTAGATCGTGGGTACAGGCTCCATTCGGTTCAAACCAAATATTGTGAAATTGGTATTTTTTTGCTTCCTCGCTAAGCATGCAGCATTAAGGAGAAAGAGCAAAGACTGAATGGCTTTGAATCAAGATAATGTGTCAGAGTGGGGTGACGTGTCTATCTGTGGACTGTTGTTTTAGTAAGCGTGTTCGTCTATTACAAAGTGGATCTTATTGAAAATTAACTTATTACTTTTTTTTTTCAGAGTTTTAATCTCAGTATTAAGATCAAAGAACTTGAAGAATCCACACAAACACTGAAGATCAGGTTACTGCCAGGTTTGTTGATCCTTGTCTGGTATCAAACAGACATTGTCAAAATTACTGTTTATCAGTTGATGCTCAGGTTGACAGTAATGCAATAACAATTTATAATCAGGAACTACTACTGTTATTGTAATGATTAGCGTGCTCACCTAACTACTACTGTTATTGTAATGGTTAGTGTGCTCGTCTAACTACTACTGTTATTGTAATGGTTAGCGTGCTCGCCTAACTACTACTGTTATTGTAATGGTTAGTGTGCTCGTCTAACTACTACTGTTATTGTAATGGTTGGCGTGCTTGCCTAACTACTACTGTTATTGTAATGGTTAGCGTGCTCGCCTAACTACTACTGTTATTGTAATGGTTAGTGTGCTCGTCTAACTACTACTGTTATTGTAATGGTTAGCGTGCTCGCCTAACTACTACTGCTATTGTAATGGTTAGCGTGCTCGCCTAACTACTACTGTTATTGTAATGGTTAGTGTGCTCGCCTAGCTACTACTGTTATTGTAATGGTTAGCGTGCTCGCCTAACTATTACTGTTATTGTAATGGTTAGTGTGCTCGCCTAACTACTACTGTTATTGTAATGGTTAGTGTGCTCGCCTAACTACTACTGTTATTGTAATGGTTAGTGTGCTTGCCTAACTACTACTGTTATTGTAATGGTTAGTGTGCTCGCCTAACTACTACTGTTATTGTAATGGTTAGCGTGCTCGCCTAACTACTACTGTTATTGTAATGGTTAGTGTGCTCGCCTCAGAGTACAGTAGATAGTGGGTTCTAGTCCAGTCCTGGTCTGGCCAAAGACTGTAAAATTGGAATTTGTTGCTTCTCCGCTAAGCATGCAGCACTAAGGANTAGTGTGCTCACCTAACTACTACTGTTATTGTAATGGTTAGCGTGCTCGCCTAACTACTACTGTTATTGTAATGGTTAGCGTGCTCGCCTAACTACTACTGTTATTGTAATGGTTAGCGTGTTCGCCTAACTACTACTGTTATTGTAATGGTTAGCGTGCTCGCCTAACTACTACTGTTATTGTAATGGTTAGCGTGCTCGCCTAACTACTACTGTTATTCTAATGGTTAGTGTGCTCGCCTCAGAGTACAGTAGATAGTGGGTTCTAGTCCAGTCCTGGTCTGGCCAAAGACTGTAAAATTGGAATTTGTTGCTTCTCCGCTAAGCATGCAGCACTAAGGAGTAAGAGCTAAGACTGGTTGGCACGGAATCAGAATAATGGAGTGATGTCTACCTGTAGACTGTTGTTTCAATGAGCTAACACTATGAAAATCCAGCTAAGTGTGTTGGTCTAGTACAGAGCAGACATCATTGTCATCAACGTTGTCATCGTCCAAAAGTTGCCCATTTGACATTGAACAATAATCACTCACCCATTAAAATGTAGATCATTATACCAGACTAGTACAAGCAGACAAATATATTTAAGGCAAAAATTTAAAATTTCTGTTCTTAGTATTTTAAAAATAAGTGACTTATACTGCTTATGACCAAGTGTATTTTTAGTTTCCTATAATCCACACGTGACTTGTTTGAATTACAGCAAAAAACAATTTTGTTTGAAATCTGTTACTTTTTTGTTACTTATTGTTAACAGAATTATAGCAAAACTGAGCTTGTGTCATTGTTTATTATACCCCCGCTCCACCCGGAGGGGGGTATACTGTTTTACCTCTGTCTGTCCTTCCGTCCGTCCCAAGATATTTTTCTCAGCAACTATTGATGGCAGAAATCTGAAATTTGGTCACAAGCTTCATATAGGTACCCCATATCGTGGGAAGCATTTTTAGACCTGTCACATTCCTGTTTCCTGTTTGCCGACTTGGTTGGTTTTTATACACATTGAGCATGTATGTGGGAGTATCATAAGTGAGCATTAGCTCAGTTCATCTTGTTTCAATTTCTGGCAGACAGAGTGAATATCAAATCTCGTTCTTTATTCCTTAGCAGAATCAAACCAAAATTATTTTGCAAGTTCTATATGGACAAGTCTCAGTCCAGTTTGAGAACCATGATTTTCTTTTAGAATTTCGCGAGTTTTTAAAGTTAAAAAGGTGTGGAAATGTTCTTTTTAACACACTAGCACAGTATATCCTCGACAGATTCAAACCAAATCTATATATAGAGTTGGGCTACCCTCACAAGTATTGATACGGAATAATAAATTGTCATACTTCTACTCCAAGTTTGGGTACTTTTTGGACGTGTTGCTCATGTGTTCGTATTGGACCCATTGTCGTAGATCTGGTGTTCGAATAATACATAATATATCTTTCTACTTATTTAATTAGGTCCCGCTGCCTCATTGAATGTCAAAGGAAACAAAGAGATCGAAATTGAGAATGGCAATCCTGTCGCCTTTGATTTAGACATTCATGATGCTGCTGGCAATGTCACTAATGATGGCAAATTGATTTGTACTTGTAAGGTAGGTGTAAGATTAAGGTTCAAAAATCAGGATTAAGGTTAGGGTAATGGATGTTTAATGCTAATTTCAGCAATATTTGTACGACCACAAACATTTTGCAGTCATATTGAGTTATGGATCTTCGTTGTCGTCCATATGTAGATGCAATGGTTTCTGTGACAATAACTTTAGTTTGATTGGTGTAGGAAACCAGAGTACCCTGAGAAAACCTTTGACTTGCTGCAAGTCATTAATAAACTTTATCCCATAGAAATTTAACCAAATCTGTACACGATTAAACATTTGATGGTCTGTAGCAATTGTTAAATTTTTAGAGTTGATTTGAATAATATCCATGTTGGCTGCCACCACATAGCATATAGGAATATGAAATAAAAAAATATCGGTAAGCTGGAAACTTTCTTGAAACCCAAAACACAGAAAACCCAAACAAGGCTCTAGTTTAACTTATTCTAATTTTGGCTTAAGAATTTAAAAGATGACATTTGTTGGTGTTTATTTCAATGTTTATTCTAGGAGTTCATAAATTTCCCAATACATGTATATTCATTAGAGGGTTTGGGTTATGATTGGCTATTGTCACTTTCAAGTATCGTGGGCGTGAACCCCCGATTGATAGTTACATTTGTGGTCAAAGATCAAGGACTTAACCACAGTCCTCAATATTTCATTATACTGTTCAAAAAGAAAGTAGAAAATAACAGGAGAACATACATCATTGTTTATTTCAATGTAGTTTTCAGGAGTTAGTGGACTGCCTACATATTCATTAGACTGTTCAGCTGTTGGAGGAGGGAGACTAACAGGAGAACCTATAACACTTAAGAAACTTAAAGATTTCCAAGTGCTGACGGCTAAGATTGAACTACAGGTTAGTTGTCAATGGTCATGTACAGGTATTTGTACAAATAAGAAATTTATCATAGATGCCGATCGCATTGGATTGATTTATGTGTGTTTAAGCATCTCTTTCAATAATGTATCAGCCACATCTGTGGTGTTATGTTTAGTGTGCTCACCTCAAGTGACCATGTCGTGGGTTCTAGCGCCAGTCGGGTCTAACCAAAGACTATAGAAAAGGTATTTCCTGATTCTCTGCTAGCACACGGCACTAAAGAGTAAGAGTAAGATACTGGATGACTCAGAATCGGAATAATATATATGAGCGACATGTCTACCAACTGACTGGTGTTTCAGTGAGCTAGCACTATAAAAACCCTAATCAGTGTGTTGGTATAGAGCAAAGCGGACATCATCTCTTCAAAATGGGTTTTTTTTTCTCACCATAATATAACTGAAAATTTGCTCATTTGGCATTAAACAACAATCACTCGCTCACTTCTCAACAATGTATCACATGTATGTTGTCTGTTGATGGAGGAAACATTACACAGCAGCTGTATCCATAGAAAACTTTTTAATTAAAAAAGGAACTTTAAAGCAAGAAATATTATAGAATTTATTGACAAATACAGTTAAACCTGCTTTAGTGACCACCTCTATTAAGCAATAACTTGTATTATGTAACCTTAATTTTTATTTCCCTTCACAGTGCATTTCATATTAATTATACCCCCGCTCCATCAGAGGGGGGTATACTGTTTTACCTCTGTCCGTCCGTCCGTCCAAAGATATTTTTTTCTCAGCAACTATTGATGGCAGAAATCTTATATTTGGTCACAAACTTCATATAGGTATGTCATATTGTGGGAAGCGTTTTTGGACCCGTCAGATTCCTACTCCCTGTTTGCCGACTTGGTTGTTTTTTATACACATTGAACATATATGCGGGGTATCATAAGTGAGCATTAGCTCACAGTTCATCTTGTTAAACCTGTATTGATAAGAGACCACATGTATTATGTGACCATAATTCACTGTTCCCTTGGAAGGTCACATAATACAGGTTTGACTATAGTAAATATACACATTATTTGCCAGAATCAGCTTTCCTATTTTCTTAAGATGAAAAAATATATATTTCTACAGGGGTCTAAAGAAGTAAAGGCTGTTGAAAGAAAAGTGAGAGTTCTACCAAGTGGAAGAGTATCAAGTATAGAACTTTATATGCAGCATGATAATGGAAAATCAGTTCAGATGAAAGAAGGGGAGACAATTGCAGCTGTTGCTGGCCAAACCATCAGTGGTTTAAGTATGTAAATTGTAAACAATACAGTAGCCCCCCTCTAACTAAAGCCACCCCTTCTGCAATGTAAAATTGCCTATCTTAGAGAGGTGGTCTTTCTTTAGGGTGACAGACAATTTAGATAGTATTTTACTATTTCATTGCATCTGAAGTCTGGACTGATAAGAGGATGGCCTCTGTCTAGGGTACAATTTAAATAGTATTTTACTATCTCATTGCATCTTAAGTCTGGTCTGGACTGATAAGAGGGTGGCCTTTGTCTAGGGTACAATTTAGATAGTATTTTACTATCTCATTGCATCTTAAGTCTGGTCTGGACTGAAAAGAGGGTGGCCTCTGTCTAGGGTACAATTTAGATAGTATTTTACTATCTCATTGCATCTTAAGTCTGGTCTGGACTGATAAGAGGGTGGCCTCTGTCTAGGGTACAATTTAGATAGTATTTTACTATCTCATTGCATCTTAAGTCTGGTCTGGACTGCTAAGAGGGTGGCCTCTGTCTAGGGGACAATTTAGATAGTAATTTACTATCTCATTACATCTTAAGTCTGATCTGGACTGATAAGAGGGTGGCCTCTGTCTAGGGTACAATTTAGATCTTATTGCATCTTAGATCTGGCCTGATAAGAGGGGTGGCATTTGATGGGAGAGGCCTTATAAGAGGGGAACTACTATACACTTTTCTGGTATGGATATCCTCTGTCCCATTTTTCTGCATGTCCCAAATTCCTCCAGATGAGAAGATGATTTCTCTGGTTGTCGGGGCACATAAATTCTGTGATAGTGCATAAAAATATTTAAAAAAATATTTTTGTGTTTCACTTGCTCTTGATTTATACAAAATTATTTGCTTTAACTCATGGATATCAAATTGTTCATATAACCATAAATTATTGAAAAACTTGCAAAATATTGTTTTGCAACCATAAAAATTTGGTATATACTATAGGTTTGATTCTACATGCATACATCTGATAAAAAAAAAAGGTATTTTCCATCCATGTTTCTATGGTGTCATTTTAACAAAGTTAAAAACTTAATAAATCATTGAATTATCATATTGGTGACTATTTGAGGTATGTTTTCTTTGCTTAAAATATAGACAATCTGCTGGTAGAACTAGTTGGTCCAACTATCAATTAAATCAGTAAATTTATATTTCAATTCATATCATATCATATTATATTCAATATTTATTCCAACAAATTGATACCCTTTTTATTCTGGTCTCCTGCAAAGACCATTAATTTTTTAAATGTCTAAGTCTAATTGATATTAAATCTGTTAGAAGAATCAGTAATGATATTTTGTCATAAGAGTAATGATCTTTAACCAACAGATTCTACCATCTTGCTGACCCTAATTGTTTTAAACTTTCTTTTCATAATATAAAAAAAAATCTGTAATCAAGATGGCAGAAATTTGAAATTATAATTTCTATTTTTCTCTCTCTCAAAATTCCATCATGTATGAATTGTAGATATATAATGTTTTCATTTAAAAATTTTAGGTATCAAAATAAAATAGAAAAGCTAAGCTACTCTGTAAACTGGTACAGTAGAACCTGTGCAATCTGACACCTGAGTTTTCCGACATCCTGTGACATCCGACAAAAATTGATGGTCCCAAAGTAGTTCTGTTAACATAAATAAAACTTGAGTATTCCGACATCCTGTACAATCCGACACATTTTCCTGGTCCCTTGGTGTGTCGGATTAGACAGGTTCTACTGTATATACTTTTAGTTAATAGCTTGTTCTTATTGTAGGTTTTACACTGACAGACGAAGCTGGTAGAAAAGTTAAAATTGATGACACTATTGCTGCAAAAATTAAAGTAAGTGGAGAATATACATATAGTAATCTTGAACTTGAACTTTGGTGTTTAATGCCACTTTCAGCAATATTTCAGCGATATCATGGCAAGCAGTTTTAGTGGTGGAGGAAGCCGGAGAGAACCACAGACCCGGGGCAAATAACTGGTAAACTTATCACTTGCGGCTGCGAGTCAAGTGCACCCTTTTTAGCTCACGTTAGCTTTTCACATTTAACTCTTCTTCTCTGAAACCGCTGAACAGATTTCAACCAAACTTGCCATAAATGTTCATTGGATGGTCCTCTACCAGATTTATGTTTTTGGTGTAGATCGGAAATTCAACATGGCTGCCAGGGCCAATAATGTGTTTTGATTGGTTGAAACATTGAAAATCTTCTTGTCAGAAACCACTTAACCAATTGAATTGTGACTTTGCAGCAATGATCATTGGGTGGTCCTGTACTAAACTTGTGAATCGTTTGCCGATCGGAGATTCAAGATGGCCGCCATGACTCGACTTAGTTTAACATTGGACCCTATGGGAATTTCACATTTTCATCTTTTTTTCTGAAACCACGCAACAGATTTGAACCAATCATTTGGTGATCGGAAATTCAAGATGGCCACCATGACGCGACTTAGCTTTAACATAGGACCCTATGGGAAAATTGTTTAAAAGTTTTCTACTCTGAAACCAGTCAGTCAATTTAAAGCAAACATGACATGGATGGTCCTTGGGTAGTATACTTTTAAAATTGTGTCCTGTGACCACGATCTCCATCCAAGATGGCTGCCATGAGCATACATAGTCTTAACATAGAACCCTATGAGATTTGAATAGTAACTTAGATGTATTCGGCATGCAGACATTCTTAAGAGGACTTAGTTATGTCAGGTGAGCGATACAGGCTCATCTGAGCCTCTAGTTTGTAATTTACAAAGCTGGGCGCGAACCCACGCCGTATTGGTGATAGGCTTGTATGAGCTGTTAGATCCAACGACCTAACTCATTAAGCCACCTTGAATAGTTTACTAAAGGCTTATGTAATGGTAAAAATAACATGGTTGCATAGAGTTCACCCACATTTTAACTTATTTGTCAGAATGGGGAGTCATTGTTTTTTTCCTGTCTATCCAATCATTACAAAATTTTGTATGCACTGCTCCTCCTACATTAAATTGGGATTTCTTCAAAGCGTTACATACATGCCAACCAATGCGGTTTTTGGCTGAATTGCTCCGATATTTATTTGCCTTGCCATTGCTTATTTGATGTTGATTATTCTGCTTTCTTTGTTTCTAGAAAATTCTTGTTTAGCACTGTTGTATATTGTAATGTAAAGTGCAGATGTGATAATGATTATAGAAATATTTAATGGTGGTGAAGCATTGAAATTCTTCCCAGAAACAAAGAAGCAAAAGAAAATGTAAAAAGATTTTTTTTAGCAATATGCATGTTTTGTTGAATTTTTTTCAGGTTAACTGGACACCAAAGACAGCTAAAGATAAAGTGATACAAGGCTTGCTTCCCGACATCAAAGTACCGGCAATAACATCAGATGTCAAATATTGTCAGATTTCTGTACAAGACGGATCGGGTGTCGATTTTAACTTTGTCGTCAGTGGGAAACCAGCCGAACCAAACCAGATCAAATGTAAATGTGAGGGGTTAAATGTCGTTAAGATCGGTGAATTATTGCAAGCTGAGATACATATAAAGGTCAAGGACAGATTTGGAAATGAAATCTCTGATGTAAGATTTGTTGTAGTATTTACTAATTGCTTTATTTATAGGGGCATTAGCTACGATTTTGACCCCAAAAAAAAATTCTTTGGAAATTGGTAAATAGCTTTAAAATTATGAAATAAAGGTAAATATTTCACATTAAACAGCTTATCGAACCATTTTCCGCCTTTCGAAAACGAAAATTACCATCGATTACTTATTTGCCTGCAAGCAAATAATTTGACCTCCCTTTTTCCATATGCAATTGACCTTACTAGTGACAGGTAAAAACGAATAATTTGTATTTAGTCGCTTATTAACAGCCAACCATCATGGTTCTTTGTCCGTAATTAACACCCGACTAAAAGCAGATTCACAAAAAATAAGAAATAAGTGCATTGTTGTACTGATTTAATGAAGATTCGACAAACTCCGTAAACAATGTCGATAATTAATAAGATGTCGTCCATTTCTTGATTGATCTCAAAACACGAGCAGTTGCATGTTTTTTCCCAGATGCTCGTACATTTCATAACATTTATAAGTTACAGAAATACATTTTATTAAGGCATCAATCATATCTGATAGTTTTTATTGGTAACAAAAATTTACGATTTCGCAGATAATGCCCCTTTAAGCTAATTTTGAAATAAATTTGGATTCTTGAGAAATTTTTGCAAATATCTCTGTCAGAACTGCCAGCTTGTTCCCTAAATAAATAGTTAAATAGAAATAGTAAACAAGAGGATATGTCCTCTAGGTTGATCCACTTCCTTTCACAATTCAATATTTATTAAATTATTGATAACATGTATTTATTGCTTGTGTAAATAGTCATCTCTGTACCTCTGGTTAAGAGAAAAATGAAGATAACATAAGACTAAAGCTTTCATTTTCTTTAATTTTTTGTGTATTTCTTTATATAATACAAATACTCTCATCAAGTTTGAAGAACAGCCATCACATACTTTCACCAAAAATTACAGTTATAGAGGGGAGATAAAAACTGAAAATATGTTGTATGAAAATTTAATCTTAATAAGATTGTATTGTTTTGTAGCTCCCTAAGAATACAACCAGTGAGTTTATTGTAACAGGGGATGGACTTAAAACAGATAAGGTCAAAGTTACTCAGTCAAAGGTCAGTACAATGTGTTGGACTACTTAATAAGGTCAAAGTTCAGTACAATGTGTTGGAATATTTTATAAGGTCATAGTTACTCAGTCAAAGGTCAGTGCAATGTGTTATAGTTCTGTAAAACTTTGTAGGGGATCGTTCCAGTTAGACTAGTAATATTTACTGTGCTAACATTTTTCAAATCTCTGATCATAGGTAATGTACTACAATTTGCATTTCAGCATTATTTCAAGTTCAGAAAGATTGAGATCGCATCGGTGGTGTAATGGTTAGCGTGCTCGCCTCAAGTGCAGTAGATTATGGGTTCAAGCCAAAGACTATTAAATTGGAATTTGTTGCTTCTTCGCTAAGCATGCAGAATTCAGAAGAAAGAGCAAAGACTGGTTGGCTCGGAATCGGGTTAATTTGTCCGAGTGGGTGAACATGTCTATCTGCGAACTGTTGTTTCAGTGAGCTAGCACTATAAAAATCCAACTAAGCGTGTTCGTCTATTACAAAGCGGACGTCATCATCGTCATCATCTTACTGAAAATTAACATGTTCTTGCCATGATATAGCTGAAAAATTGCCGAGTTGGCGTTGAGCAACAATCACTCACTCTACTTCAAAAATCATGTAAAAAATGTGTGAGAAAAATTTACAATTTGCAATAATTTGATAAAATTTTCTTTACCATGTGAGCGATAAACAGGACTATGTTAGCCTCTTGTTTTATGTTTTAACAGGGAACATTTGTACTAAAAGGAGTCCAATATGATGCAGTAAAAGTTGGTGTCAAGGATGTAAAGGTCCAGTGGAGAGAACACAGGGACTTTGTCAAAATAGAATTGATAGCAGGACCTCCAGCAAAACTTGTAGCACCAGACTGGGATCTAAATCAGGTAGCTGCCATATTATAATCTATATATTATTCACTAATTTAACCTCTTTACTTGGGGCCCGGGTGGCTCAATGAGATATGTCGTTGGATCTAACAGCTCATACAAGCCTATCACCAATACAGCGTGGGTTCGCATGCAGTTTTATAAATTACAAACAGGAGTGCACTCGACTCGCAGCCGCAAGTGATAAAGTTTACTAGTTGCTTGCCCAGGGTCGGTGGTTTTCTCCGGGTACTCCGGCTTCCTCCACCACTAAAACTGGTCGCCATGATATAGCTGAAATATTGCTGAAAGTGGCATTAAACACCAAAATTCAACTTCAACCTCTTCATTTCTTATTGAGGTACATGTACAAGCCTAGAAAGTGAACGATCCTGTATATGATAGACTCAGATCAGCATCCGGACTCAAATCGGCATCCATTGACGTCATTTTCTCAAATCAAGGTCCGATTTAAGGATATTCTCAAATCGGCATCCTTTCCAAATTCTCAAATCTAAGGCCGATTTATTGGTAAGGGTTAGGGCATACATCAGTAACGTCATTAGACGTCAATTTGAGAAACTGAGAAACAGCCACAGATTTGAGAATTTGAAAAATGACATAGATCTGAGGTACAGATATCTGTTACGATTTGAGGATTGGATTAGAGGCTGGAAGCCAATTTTTTTGTGTCTTGCATATATATATGACAGGAATATCAATTTTTTTTATACCCCCACTCCACCGGAGGGAGGGGAGTATACTGTTTTACCTCTGTCCGTCCTTCCATCCGTCCCAAGATATTTTTCGTCGCATTTTTCTCAGCAACTATTGATGGCAGAAATCTGATATTTGGTCACAAGCTTCATATAGGTACCCCATATCGTGTGAAGCGTTTTTGGACCTGTCACATTCCTACTTCCTGTTTGCCAACTTGGTTAGTTTTTACACACATTGAACATATATGCAGGGGTATCATAAGTGAGCATTAGCTCACAGTTCATCTTGTTTCCTCTGTTTCTACAATTTTACGTTTGGATTTTGGGATGTGCTACTTTTTTGTTTTTAATTTTATTTTTTGGGTATATTTTTTTTAATAAGTATGATAAAAACAAATGACTTAATGTTAAAAGTTTGATGATAAAAAGAATATGAAATATATTATAATGTTCTCGCCATGATATAGCTGAAAAAATTGCTGAGTTGGCATTAAACAACAATCACTCACTCATTCAAATATATTATACAATCAAGACAGCAACACGGAGCTTGATTTTTAGCCAAGTTGAAATGTTGCACTCGGCTTATGTTTGGAAGAAAGGCAAGTTGACGATGTATCCAATGTTTGTGTGCGCTCTAACAACTTCATTCAATTACACTTTATCACTGATTGAAATGAAACTCGTTATATTAATTTTGATAGAGACTGAGTGCATGATGGACCATTGTGATTGTGATCGTATGGTAGTTGGATTTACAACTATCAATGCAATCAGTGCCTATCATTGCTAACGTTCTGAGTACGAATCCCGTTCAAACGAGGTGTACTCGATCCAAAATTGTGTGATAAAGTTTGTCAGTAACTTGGGGTAGGTCAGTGGTTTTCTCTGGGTACTCCGGTTTCCTCCACCAATAAAACTGGCCACCACGATATAGCTGATATATTGTTGAAAGTGGCATTAAGCACCCTAACCCTGATTGCATGCTTAGAAGTAAATTCAAGTACTGTGCGATCCTGATCATGACGACCTCTGTTCTTATATTTGTAATACATAAAAAAAACAATTTTTTTGCAGCCTGTGACGGTATTAAATGACAATAAACTACCGAGGGCACTGATTATACAAATTTGTGATAGTGAGGGCAATGAATGTAGAGTTCCAGATTACAGGATACAGATAGCAAAGGATCCTAAAATTAAAGTAAGTGGGATGATTTAAAGTTGATGAAGTATTTACCCTTTTTTTTTGTAGCAATAGGTGTATTTACATTTTTTCATCATAACTTTTCATAAAAAAAACTGCACCAAGAATGTATACTTGGAATTTTAAATGCATTCTTATACCCCCGCTATACTGGAGGGGATATACTATTTTACCTCTGTCCGTCCTTCCGTCTGTCTGTCCTTCCGTCCGTCCTAAGATATTTTTCGCCGCATTTTTCTCAGCAACTATTGATGGCAGAAATCTGATATTTGGTCACAAGCTTCATATAGGTATGCCATAATGTGGGAAGCGTTTTTGGACTCGTCAGATTCCTACTTCCTGTTTGCCGACTTAGTTGGTTTTTATACACATTGAACATACAGGGACGTAGCTACCCAAAAATGAAGTGTACTCACATCAGACTCATCTGTTTAAGAGTCATGTGGAAGGTCACGAAGAGGTGGCCTTACGGCAGGGGCTCTGGGGTAAATGGTGCAAAATCCTGCATTCTCGCAATTTCCTGGCACTAAGAATGATCCCACGGAAGCCCAATTTTCATGAGCAACAAGTCAACTTTTGAACATAAATTTTGAGAAATATAATATTAAGTAGAGCTATACAAATATGTAGTTGACTTAGAAATTTTATTTTGTCAAATGTGGGTTAAGCTTGTTTTGGAATCAAATACAATTAACATATGGTGCAAGGATAGGTTTTACATATTATTTTTGGGAAAATACATAAATAAATTGAAGCATTTTTCTCAATGTTTTTATTTTGGAAGTAAATTGGTAGTCTTTATTTCAACTCAATTGTCAAAGTTAATCCTGAAAAATCAAGGACCATTTCCTTTACTTTCCTTTCTTCTACTAAAGCTGTCCAAAACCGTGTCTGCTGAGATTTGTTTTTCATGGTATATGTTCAATAGACCAAGCCCAGACGAACGATTGGTTGTCATTGTATTTCTCAAGTAGGTCTTTTATTCTACCTTATGTCCTAGATTTACCATGTTTTCATTTTTGTCAAAATTTTCAATGTGTTTTTTGCATACGGGTTGCTACACGCCTGACATATATGCGGGGGTATCATAAGTGAGCATTAGCTCACAGTTCATCTTGTTGTTGTCTTTTTCAGTAACACTAGGAGATAATTAAATTCTGATTATTTAAGAAAAAAAATCATAAAAATCCTAAAAGTTTTGTGAAACCTTCCAGTTAATCCAATTAAAATTTAACCCCTAGATTTGAGCATAGTAGTAAATCAAAATGTTGAAGGGTATCTTGTACTTGATGAAATATTAAAATCATGGCGATTTTGGTCAAAATGAGTGAATTATATCATTATCTACATGCAACCACTTATTATGTTGAATTATTACTCTTCAAAAGGTAAAAGGTAAAATATATTTAGGTTTAAAAATTTCAACATCATACACAAGTGTTTAAAAATTTCTTGTTAAGTTAAAAATAAAACATAAAACTGCCATCTTTAACTGAAATTTCAATCCACTAATTGTAGCTGCTGAGAACTTTCTCACCAAGGATAGCCCATGAAAGCCATTCAGCTTATTTCCAATGGGGTCCTTTATAAGTATCAGCTTAAAGTTCAAGTGGACATTAAAAGATCAACATGAGCGGGTAGAGGGATTACTTAATTATAAAATAAGTACATTATCTATGAAAATATATATGTATATATAAATGTCATTATTATATGACACGTCTTTCCCGTTCCTCACTGGTATGTATCAGGTGGCACTTCACTTCTTTTTGTCCCCTGACGCTTCGTCGAAGGGGACTATAGAAATGGGTGTCGTCCGTCCGTCCGTGTGCTTTTTGGTTTCCAGACGATAACTTGTGAATGAAAAGTCAGATTGAAGCTAGGTTTGGTATGTAAGTGTATCTTATGAATATCTAGGTCAAGTTCGATAATGACTATTTTTCGACTATTTTTACTAGAGTTGTGCCCCTTTTTATACCTCAAAATTGCTAAATATTTGGTTTCCAGATGATAACTTGGGAACAAATAGTCAGATTGAAACTAGGTTTGGTATGTAAGTGTATCTCATGAATATCTA
>MJUT01039125.1:0-13777 GCA_002080005.1 Gigantidas platifrons
AACAAGCAATATATTGTTTATGTAAGAATAGCAGTATTGAATTACGAGGAACAAGCAATATATTGTTTATATAAGAATAACAGTATTGAATTACGAAGAACAAGCAATATATTGATTATGTAAGAATAGCAGTATTGAATTACGAGAAACAAGTTTATGTAAGAATTTTTTCCAAATAAATATATATATAGTATTGAATTACGAGGGACAAGTAATATATTGCTTATGTAAGAATAACAGTATTGATTTCCGAGGAACAAGCAATATATTGCTTATGTTAGAATAACAGTATTGAATTACGAGGGATGTGACGTCTATTGCTATCTACAAATAGCATGATAACAACACAGCATGAAATGATGTTAAGATTGCCACACCATACAAGATTCAACATCGATAAAACAATTTGTACTCCTTAGACAAATAAAAAACAAAGATAAATATAGATTAACAGACATTGATGAAAATGTATATTGTCAGTGTTATTAATCAAACTTCTGACAGACAACAGAAGATATATAAATGAAATGTTTCCTGTTTAGTCTGGATTATATCAGATTCGCGAAACTAGTGTTCAATGAAGTTTTATTTTACAAAACAAGATCTTTAGACTCGCGTGACACCTTTGTTATTTGAAACATAATTCAGACAGGATGTCACATGAAATAATAAAAAAGAACACTTTACATGTATGTAAATGTAGATTAGAATGGGGATTAGTTATCTAACGGGCATAACACTTGGAAACGGCAATGCACACTGGGCTATGCATACTATTGAACTGTCTAAGTAGGGAAGTTTTCATCAGTTTGTTTGTCTGTTATTTGAAAATGTTAAAGTGGGGATCGTGTTACTTGATCTTTTGTTGTATATGTATGTTTTGTAGATCGATGTTTGTTCATTTGTTCTTTCTCTTTTGGTCATTGTGTTGTCTGTCCTTCTTCTTTTGGTCATTCTGTTGTCTGTCCTTCTTCGATATACGGATTTTGATTACCCCTTTGGTATCTTGAAACTCTTCTTAAAGTAACAATTTCACTCAATATTATGAGATTATTTGTTTAAAGCGGTAAAAAATCCATAAATACATCAGATCTGCCCAGTAATGACGAAATATGTCAACGTATTAAATAAAAGAGAACACTCATTTCACGCATTCCACACACGATAAGAATATTTCGACTATTACTAAAAGTATTTTTAATCAAAGTTGGTTTGTCTCATTTAATTAATCCAAGTACAGAAATAAAATTCACTGAATTAATACGTTTAAAAGTACTATTTTGCAATAAATTAATGCAATTTTTACCTTTTAAAGGTATCAATTAAAGACTTGTATGATTGATTTCTCGTAATTTACATCATTAATTGCTTTTAAATAACAACAATCATCAATTAAGATGAAAACAAGCAATCTTGACTTTGATAGTGACACGTCATGTATGACGTCATCCAACCAATAAATGATTGTTATTTTTACCAAGAATATATAGCAAATGAGTATTTAAATTATTATCGATTTTAATGTTCTTTACGTTTAAATATATGAAGATTCATTCGTGTTATAGTGTTGTTCAACTTATATACAAAAAAACTGTTTTAGAATACATATGACTACAGTCTGTACTTTTATTATAGTCTTACGTAAGTGTACCGGTGGAGTAATAGTTAGCGTGCTCGCCTTTACAGGGTAAGCAAAAGTCTCTAAGATTGGTATTACAACTGTTGCTTCTCCGATAAGTACATACCATTCAGGAGTAAGAGCAAGCAACGACTGGTTCGTAATCAGGATTATGTGTCCGAGTTGAGTGAAATGTCGACCCGTGGACTGCTGCGTCAAGGAGCTAGCACTATAAATATCCAATCAAGAGTGTTGGTCTAGTAAGAAGCGGACATCACTATTATTCTATTGAATGAAACTTGTTCTCGCCAAGAAATAGCTGACCAATTATCATTTGATATCAAGCTATCCACCAAAACCGGGTTGAACTCAGGTGCTCCAGAAGGACATGCATTTACTGCTCCAAATGAGGCACCTATCGTATTACCCTTGATACAAACCCGGTGATAAGTCAAGATCTTTGTTCTTGATAAGTAAAGTATACATAACATCCATGACATAATTTTGAGATGCACAGAAACAAAGTATACGCTAACGATCGGTATAATATATGTAAACACCCCCGATAAGCCAGAAGTATAAATAATAAAATAAAAGCATGGCATTCCTTTTGGGTGTTTTTGTTCTACTGACATTCTACATACATCATGATGCCTTAGCTTGTTGTCTTGCTGTCTCATAACAGGATGTTTTGTCGTCAAGACGTAACTACGAAAAGTATTATAATGAAAGTAATTACTAAAGTAATGTTTAAATGTTATTAAAAGCTGCTGCTTCCTTAGCAAAGAAGTTAATTACATACAGTTACACACTAGTCCTATTGTTATCGATTTGTATTCAAATTTTGGAAATACCTATTTGTCAAAAGAATTTGCACGTGTCTTAGGCCCAGGACAAATAGTGACGTCACTTGAACACATGGCACAGTGCCGAGGTGGTTCAAGCTTGAACACCTGGCACATTGCGGAGGTGATCAAATGACGTCACTATGTGGTCTGGGCCTAACACACATGCGGCTATTTTGACAAATTCATATTACCAAAAGTTATACAATACATACCAATAAATAATATAACAAGTGCATGAAAATGACAAAGAGTAAAATTATGAAAATATACACCACAAAATGAGATCATGTTACCTTACACACAAAAAAACCCCCAAAATAATTAAAAAAAACCCTGTAAAATATGTGGCTTCATTGGAACTTGAATGTTAATTCAAACTTTATAAAATATAGCGTCAAGCACCGTCTTCATCCTAAAATGATTTGCGAATATGAATATTTCGTCTTTTCTCCAAATTTAAAACGAATTTAATTTACACAGGAATGGTACTTACTGAGGTTAAAGTGCAGTCATCGTGCAAGTTACGGACTTGTATTATTAAATTTCCTATACAAACCCGTAGATAGCAATACTTAGACTACGATTGTTATGTTGATGACTATTTTTTTCATGTGGCCCGAGAGGGGGGATGGGGGGGGGGTGAATTGCATTTTAAATGTTTATGTAACAACACTACCGTTATAGATTTAAAACAATAGTTTATTCCAGAATACTATGTAAAATATCCACCTGTTAGTAAGATGTATGTTTTTTTTTCTCAAATACTACAATATAAATGTACATGTACTTACGACTTTGGCCACTTTCACCCAACAAGTAAACAATATCACTAGAGTGTAAGTCAGTTACTGACTTCGATCTCGGGTTCAGGCTAGATAAACACCCTCGCCCGTGCGTTGAGCACCTCGTCCGCCACGCGGTCTCGCCGCACAATTTACACGGGCTCAGGTGTTCATCTAGCTTGAACACCTCGATCTCATTCGGTTACTATTACGTCAGTAATTGAGTATTATAATAATGTTCAAAGGAAAATATTAAAGAGCGTTATGAATTTTAAGTATCATAAATTGCTTTGTTAATAATCTGAATAACAACTGGTTAGATATTGATTAACGTTAAACTGTTTGCTTAACATTTAAATAAAAAAGACTTTGAAGATACCAAAGGCGTAATCAGAATTCATAAAACAAAGATCAGATAACAAAATGGTCCAAAGAGAAAGGACAAAAGGACACAGAAAACTAACGACCTAACAAAACGAACCCCACTAAAAACCGGTGGTGGACGCAGGTGCTCCGGAAGGGTAGGTAGTTACTATAGGTACTTATAAACTGGAGTAACTAATTTCGTTAATAAAACCTTCATAATATTTATCCACAAGAGTAATTTGACTATGTATATCAGGAGCCACTATGTATATCAGGGAGTTAATGAGGGTTTGGTTTATGGTGTTTAACGCCACTTTCAACAATATTACAGTTATATTGTGATGGTCAGTTTTATTAGTGAAGGAAACCGTAGTGCCCGGTGAAAACAACCGACATGTTGCAAGTCACTGACAAACTTTGCCACCTAATGTTGTATCGAGTACACCTCACCATGAACAGGGTTGGAACTCACAATGTTAGTGGTGATAGGTACTGATTGACGAAAACTTCATTTGAAATTTTAAAAGTTTTTTTAATGAATTACTTTATAAAAAAGTCTTAATGCTAATGATTGATTGAGTCAGTTGCATGTACACAATTTAAATTGATAAAACATATTTTAGCACATTGTGTATGTAAATGTCACAAACATCCGTAGGGTACAGTGGAATCTTTAAACTTTGCCGTTAATACATGTAGTAGCAATTCTGAGTGATTAACGATGTTTTTTAACACTTTGAGTGACACGTATTTTTCCTTCATCACAATGTCACAAATAAAATGCACATAATAATTTATTTTATATAATAAAAGAACCTCCTAAATTTGTGCTATGATAGGGATTTTTAAATATTCCATGGGCTGGAAAAGTTATAAAATTGCAAGTCTGCTCTTCAACTGACGCACCTGTTTAGACAGCGTAATGACGGGTCATTCCTAGATTTACATCTTGTTCAATGTACATGTATTAAAATGTACCGTGATTAACGTAAAGAAAAGAATGCCTAACTGTACCGTAAACATATGTAACATGTACTGTATATTACCGTGAATCGTTAAAAAAAATATATTTTACGGCCAAATTAAATGCGAATTCCGTTTAAATAAATTATCATTATATAGATGTCTATAAATTACCGAATTTTCCAAGTGAAAGAAATTTCGTTAAATCAGTAGCCTTTTTCACAAAAATTATTACGATAAAAAATTGTCGGAAGTGTAAAACTAAGATTAAAAAGAGTTTCACAAAATACTTACGATAATCTTAAGTGTAAAAATAGTCCTAACTTTACGTGTAAAACTACACTGTCCTAAGTGTAAAATTTTAATCATAAGAGAAATTTTGATCTTATCTTTTATCGTAAGTGAAAACAATAGAAAAAAAAGGACGATGTATTCGCGCTTCGACTTAAAAATAAGAGAGCAATTTAAGGGCGGATCCAGGTATACAAGTTAGGGGGGACGGACTTAAAATAATCGCGGCGAGCGGAGCGAGGCGGGAAAATTTTGGGGGTAGTTCGTGTGAAAAATCACGATTTTACGCCAAAAAATCATATGTTTTCCAATTTTAGGGGGGCGCCCCTCCCCCTCCCTTGGATCCGCCCCTGCAATTCATCATTAGCGCATTTTCTCTGACCGTATGATAAACCTAATTACACATATTGATACATGTTTATTGATATGAACAGACGCTACAAATGACATTGTTGTTTATAACCCCTTTTTGGTGTGACTAATAACAGAGTCTATAACGATGCATTCCGTACATTTGCCTTTTCAATGCAGCAAAGTGTATCGTTTACATGACCAAAAAAATCAGGATAATTCTTCTAATTTTATATTTCAAATTGGGAACGATCGACAATCGAAAAGACTACTTGCAAACTTGGGGAGAATTCTTCTCTTTCATTATTATTTTTTATTATTATTTTTTTTTTATATAAAAACAGGAATACGGGATTTTCTTCTAGACATCTACTCCGCTTACAAAAGTCTTGTATGAACAGCTGGAAGTTTCTAGATCTAATGATATCGTTTTGATTTTGCCTTTATATTAGTAATATAATTTACTAATTTCTGGCAACTTCGATGATCATCGAACACTCTGGCAATACATAAACTTGTGTACATTCTTCTGTTATATTAATATTAATATATAACAGGGATATTTATTCGTCTTCATGATTGATAGATGATAAACACATCTTAATTTGGGTTATCTCAGAAAAATCGGGATCAATTTTCATCAGTAAAAGAACAAGCGTTTAATTGTATGTGAGATGGGATTAATTGGAAAAAAGGGGGTAAATATTTTGCTGACAAATAACAGCTACAATGAATTATATTAAAAGATTGTTTTTTCACACTCCAGATGCACTCCCTTAAAAAAATACTTCTACCAGTACTGGAGTACTCGGAGAAAACCATTGACCTGTCGCAAATCACTGACAAACTTTATCACATAATGTTGTATCGAGTACACCTAAAGAAGAAGTTTTATCGTAAGTGTAATTTTAGTCGTAAGATTAAAATTTGTCGTAAGATAATCTTTGTGAAAAGGACTTAGGAATTGTCGTAAGATAATCTTAAGTTAAAAAGTTAGGACTATAGTTACGAATTTTTTTTAAAAGGGCTACAAATTGTGAATATTTTTTTTTCACACTCGCGTATTTTCCCGCCAAACTGTCATTGGGACTACTTAATCACTCGTGTGAAAAAAATCAATAATTTTTCGGAAACTGTATATGAAATTAATGTTAAAAAGTCTATATAATAAACAGGATAATTAATTGGAGAGCGTGAATATCGTAAACATCGTCACTCGTGCCGAGAACGCATGCGATTAAACTCGTGACAATATTTACGATATTCACGCTCTTCAATTAATTATCCTATAAATATACCATAAAAAGACCAAGAGTTGCAGTTATTATAAATAATATAAATGTTATGTAGCCGCCGCCGCGAGTCGAGTGCACCTTTTTTGTAATTTACAAAACCGGGCGCGAACCCACGCCGTATTGGCGACAGACTTGTATGAGTTGCTAGGTAATCCAACTACCTAACTCACTGAGCCACTCGGGCTCTCACGAAGGCAAAGACAAACCCGGGAACAAGAAAGACACACAACGACAAACAATAGACACTCAACACCAAAAACTAAAAACACATGAGATACACGGACCCCGAACACATGGATATTTAATTGTATTTACCAACTGACAATATACTGGTATTAATCGGTAAACATCATTATTTGCGGTTGATGCCAGCCACGTTTATGAGGAGTAAAAAATACGGCTCTACATCGGAAAATTTTCATTACAAATCAATGCAAAAATAACAAGTGTTTACCCTTCAAAGGCCCCTTTGAAGACGATGGGACGGCGACGACGTTCCGTCATAGATGCCGTCGTCATTGTGACGTTAAAAAATACACAAGTTTCATCAAAGCCGATATATCGGCTCTTGGCACTCTACGGTCCTTGTAAAAAAGCCGATATATCGGCTCTTGGCATAGTAAGGGTTAAAACGAGAGGACTTTTCTCAGTCATCTCTCATCGAAGGGCTAAGCCCTGAGATGAGAGAAGACTGAGAAACGTCCTCGAGTTTTAAAAAACATCTTTAATTATTTTATCGCTATTTTGTATTCATAATTAAATAATTTTTGTTGAGATACTGACATTTTTTTAAAATACAATTCATATTTTATATCGTTAATCACTTGGTAATGTGACGTCATTATAATGTCATATTAGAAAACAAGATACTACTACGTGCGTCCTTGACTACGCTTAGCGATTAGCGATAATTGGAATCATCTCATGCGCTTACGTGATATGAAATTTATCGGTTTTAAACATCAAAGAGAAAATAAACAAAATAGCGATAATGTAGGATGTTCAGGTCGTTACATCTGCCATAAGGTTAATTTCACGAATTGCTATGTTTATAAAGCAATAAATTTCAATGTTTTTATTTTTGTTCAAACATGATATACAAGACACAAGTATAAGCTTACATACAAATATATTGCTTTGTTTTATTATATTTGAATTTAGTTTAACAGATTGCAGATAATTATTATTTATCAATCGGTCACTTTTTCGTGCATCGTTTTCTCAAAGCGTTTTTTCCGTAAACGGACTATGTTTTATCTTCCCGGCGCTTATTCAGCAGAAATTAAGCATGCATGCATCAAGGAGATAAAATAGAGAAATGCTCATGTAAAAAATCCTTTATTTTCTTGAAACAAATTACATTTTTCTCAAATGAAATAATATTTCATGTATTTTTTTACACAATTTCACGTTGAGCATTATACATGTTGTGCCTGTGCATTTTGTCGAGATGTTGTACAAACTTGGAAAAGGTCCGTCTCGTATTGACAGAGCGTCGGTCTTTTAACTGAAGATAGTTCGCTCGGAAATTAACACAAATCGACGTCCAAAAATACCTACAACGTCGACATGTAACTTTACCCGTAATACCCCATTTCCATTTCGCAAAGTTGAATATTTCTGTCGTTAATTAATTCTCAGTGTGGAAAAAATGTTGCTTAGTGACAATACAATTGATCAACATGGAATTTGATTTTAATTAAGCTCGGGAAATTATTATTTCTTAATACATTCTAAGTATAAATTGCCTAAGAACAGCAAATGAGTTTGCAGTTATGTCCCTGTGCAGTAGATTATACTTCTACTTTAATTCAAGGAATATATAATTATATATTGACATTTCATTCAAATTCAAATGGTTTTTCGTCAAATTTTTCGAAGTTCCATAATATATGAGTTGTTACGAAAACTAACCGAAGCATAAGTATAAAATTGTAAATGAATTTAAGATATGAAGATTTCAGAATAAAACTTTTTTAGTGATTCAAAATAAAACTAATCTTTGAAATTGGCGTGAACACAAATGTACATCTTAAAATCATATGCAACGAAGTTTGTTATATCATTAATCAACAGCTGATGTGGTATGATACAAAATGTATGTATCTACGTATGTATATTTCATCACATAATTATAATGTACAGATAACATATTTGCTTCCAATGAAAAAAAAACCCAATCCGTGTACATGAAGTTATCCCTCGTGTTGTTGCTTAGGGTAAAGTTGAGTACGCCATTGCCGAGTTTTATAAACACCCCCATTCCATCGGCATGAAAATCATACCCATTCAAAGTACGAAAATGTCCATTTATATAGGGGCCGTCGTGTGGTCGTGATCGTGTGATGTTTGAATTTACAGCTACCTATGCAATCGGTGCCTATCACCACTGATGTTGCGAGTTCGAATCTCGGTCAGGGCGAGGTGTACAACATTATGTGATAAAATTTGCCACTTGCGGCAGGCCGGTGGTTTTCTCCGGGTACTCCGGTTTTCTCAACCAATAAAACTGATCACCATGATATAACTGAAATATTGTTGAAAGTGGCGTTAAGGAGCAAAGCAAACCCTAAAACCAAACCCATTCATATATAATATTTTTGTTTATGATCCATTCATATAGTAGACTTAAGTCCAAAATAAACACATAGATCAGTTTTGAGCCTTATCGTGTTGAATACTAACATTAGAAGAATGTTTCTTGTCAATAAAGTAGCTACATCGGCTTGTAGAAACTTTCTGTTTACATACTATTTCATCTCCTTTTCCTTTATTTGTCTTGTTTGAGTCCATATATATATCCACACAATCTTATGTTAACAACTTTCATATGTCGGCCCGATATACTTTTATTATCGTTTAATAGAAATATGACATATTGATAAATATACATGTATTATAGTTTAAAAATCCCCACCCATTAATGTTGAAGTGGATAATTTACGCCTGAATCATATACATATTTGAATAAACTGATTAAATCGAGCCATCCCAGTGTTAAATGTATATCTGATGTATATGTAGGTACACTGTGTGGATGGAGATTTGTATAAATCAGCTGATGAATTTATTAAACAAACATGACATAATAACTTATTTTTTCAATATGTTTACAACACGGCTTGTTCTCGACATAAATCTGATATTATTTTAAAATAAAGAGATTTTATTTGGCTTTCGGTTTTTTTCCTGTGGAGTTTTATTTCATTGTGTTGTGGATATTACAGCAAGTGGCTAATTGATGATTAGACAAAGAACAATACAAGCAACATGTGAACTAAATAATAATTTACAGTACACCACGGTTTTCTTTTTTTAAAGAAAGCATTTCTTCACGAAATAACATATTTTAAGGAAAGAATAATTGCACATTAGCGAGAAATACCAAATATATTTGAGAATTTCGGTTCATCTAAATATTTTATTGTGTGGTTATTTTCATTATCTTAAGACTTCATGCACTAATTGGATAGAGTAGTTCTGTGGTATATATCCTTCGCTTTACATTTATTCTGATGGATATTAGCTACAAGAAGCTTGTATATATCAGGAAATACTACATATCCAGAAATTGTGGGTACTTTCCTCATAAATATTCATCATATTTAAATTAGATTTTGATCACGTGACTGCAGTTTCAAGCTTGATGGATCGTTTATATTTAGAATAATATCATAAAGTACGGAAATTCAATGTGTCCGTCAATGATTCGAAAACTATTTTAGACATGTCTTTGATATCGCGATCGTGCAAAATTGATCATATTATATTTAATGTGGAAACCCCGAGTTTAAAAGCTATAAATATAAGGTTAGTCAATATAATTACATATATTATTGAGGAATCTAAATTAATTTCAGAAAATATGTCGCCAAATGTCATTCATTTTTAAATTTTGTGTGAAACAGCACCAGTCTCACGTATTTCAGACATTTTTACATAGACTCTTAAGGCCAAATAAAGGTTCGTCGCCTCGGATTTTCATTTAGTCCAGGAACCTCGAATGTTGAATTGTTTTCATTAATTTTTATTTCATTTATTTCATTTAATTCAGCTTGATTCAATGTATCATTTTCAGGTTCAGAAAATGACATACATGATATCAGGAATGATATCGTCTATATAGATCATATGAAAATTGCAGACGTCCCGCCGTCGCCATCTTAGATATGCAAATGAGCAAATTACCCATCATTTCTGGCTATGATTCAATTAAAGTTTGCGAAATGTATCAATATATAAAGAGAAATCTTAACCGACATCCTGATGCATCCCTTGAACATTCGCTGAACAACTATCGTAATGTACGGTACACCACCATCAATTTCCGGTGTACAGGGATACACGGTGATCGGTGTCCATTTCGTATTCGGTGGGTGCTTTGAGAATTAACTTGTAGATACAGAGGTTAGTTCTGGAGATGTTCCTAAATAAGTATGCAGTAGCCCAGCATTTTCAGACTCGGTTGCCAGTCATATTTTTTCATAGATTTTTTAAAGGTAAAACATCACTTAAACAAGTATGTCAGTGCCTTTCAATAGAACAACTTGCATGGCAAATTAAGGCAAAGATGTGTATTCAACAGTCTATAGAAAATTTCAAACTCAATGCTATTTCAACCTAATAATCTTAGAGAAAAGCATAACCTGCCATAATCTTATTATTTCATTAATGTCCGACAACTGGTCGGAAACGTCAGAAAGTTCACCTGAACTTTCGTCCATTTTCTTTGATCTTTTATGTACTTTTGACGTTACCTTTAAAGTGACGTCATTATATTTAAGATATTTAAGACGTAAGACGTCATGCATTGTAGAAAAACAACAACACGGTTATAAAAAATATATACAAAGGTATAATTGTATTGATTGTGCCGAAAACCGTGAATAGTTAAAATAATCAATTAAACGACAAATATGTCGTCTGGCAGTCAACCCCCAAACGACAAATATGTCGCTTTGGCAGTCAACCCTCAAACGACAAAAATGTCGCTCTGGCACTGAAAGGGTTAACTCCACTTTCAGCAATATTCCAGCTATATCATGGCGACCAGTTTTATCTGTGGAGGAAGCCGGAGTACCCAGAGAGAACCACCGACCCTGGGCAAGCAACTGGTAAACTGTATCACTTTCGGCTGCGAGTCGAGTGCACCATTTTTGTAATTTACAAAGCCGGGCGCAAACCCACGCCATATTGGTGATAGGCTTGTATGAGTTGTTAGATCCAGCGACCCAACTAATAGGAATCATTCACCGCTTCTCCCGTTTGGTGACGCTACTGTTCCATAAGTGGTTAATTGTGCGTTTGAATCACAAAGACGCCTGTATCTTAACGTTAACCTAATGACGCCACTGAATTATAAAACTTGGATGGTGCAAACATTGAAGCTTAACTAGTACAGTGCGGGTGATATTATAACCTGTTAGAAGTATAGATTTAGTTGACGAGTATATGTAAAATAAAAGTATTATCTTTAAGTCGCACGAAAAGAATTTTATTATGACCATATTAAGAAATAAAACGGACGTTTACAAGCCATATCGGCATGTACCTTGGTGTAGCCTATGCATGTTCATAAAAGGTCTACATGATGTTTGGTTACTCACACTGCAATACTGATGAACTTCATTACAACATTTTAAAGTATACCTGAATTTCGGGAAATACTACCTCCAAGTGAACAAAATAGAATAATAAAGTCCCTGTCTCCACATACCGTCAAATTTTGAATTAATATATCTAGGTCTCTCTAAATTTAGGCAATCTTCAAATCTAAATCACACTCTTTAAAATTATTTGGTACAAAATTATACAGATAATATATTCCTTCTTCATGTAGTGTTATTAACGGTTAAAGATTCGACAACAAACGGGTTAATCCTAGGATTTATTTTAGAAAGATTTTGAGCAGATGCATTATGAATTGCATAATACATACTTAAATAAAGAAAATTCGTTGTTTCTTACTATTTTAAATTATTTTCGACAGATTTTGGTAGCATTCAAATATTTTGTACAATCAGACTGGCGGATCATCGTAAAAAACCTGGAACTGCCTTACAATGTAAAACTAAAGACTCAAGATGTCACCGACAGAATTCCGTCTGGTTTTAAGTGGGATTCGCGCTGATCAATCTTCAGTTTTCTGTGTAGTTTTTTGTAGACCACCAGTTTATCATTTTGTGTTTTTCTTTTGGCCATTGCATTGCCTGCCCTTCTTCGATATATGACTTCCGATAACCCTTTTGTAGGTTTATTCCATTCTAATGCAGGTAAAAACGTTATTGATAACTTTAGTTAGCTACCTGTTATTGAAATGAGCAGTCAAACGATTTAAATTACAATTTCAGTAATGCTACGAAAACAAATCGTGAATTTGCATAAAACCCAGCGTTCTATACAATAAAAAATAAAAAAACATAATCAAATGTAAACGTACACGATTGGAAACGTACGGACTACTGGGTTTGGTGTTTAACACCACTTTCAACAAATTTCAGTGGGGGTAGGTTTTATTGGTGGAGTAAAACGGAGACCACAGAGAAAACCACGAACCTGCCACAAGTCACTGGCAAACTTTATCACATAATGTTGTATCGCTTGGGCGAGATTCGAACTCGGAACGTTAGTGATGATAGATACTGATTACATAGGTAGTTGTAAATCCAGCTACCAAACGATCATCACGAAGGCCCCTTACGGACTACTGAGTTAAATATTGTAGAACTAGATACATATGGTAACTATCGTGATAGAACATTACATAATAAAAAAAATATATACTTTATTTGGTATACTGATACCCTAATGAAGAATTTGTTAAATTTTGAAAATGAATTGATTGAAAATAGAAAATCGTGAATTTAATGGTAAAAAGTGGGAAGGGAGGGGATGAGAATCTAAAAAGATTTTTTTTGTGTGGCTTAAACTAAAAATTGAAACTAAAATGAGAAAAGGAAAATATGTGTGAAAAATAAAAACTGTGATCATCTAGGCAAGGTTTTGTATAGTAGAACTACTATATAAATTCTTGATCTAGGTAGGGAAGGTCAATTAAGTTTTCCCTTTCCCTAAACTGGATATATCATACAGATGAAGAATTTTTTTTTGCTGATTTTTTTTTTTAAATAATCATAAATGTGTTCCCTTTGGATTGTTAATTACAAACATAAATTTATTATTGCTATTAATTTTTGTTTATTACTTGCCGTTTTTAAATTAATTTGAATAAGCTCCCCTTTAAATTATATAAAGTACCAACTA
>MJUT01039134.1:9056-24157 GCA_002080005.1 Gigantidas platifrons
CCGTGCATTCGTTGTTAAGTTTGTACGTTGTTGCCAAAAAATTGATGAACTTCAAACGTCTAGGGACGAGAGAGGATGTAAAATTAAACTGATATAAACGTAACAATTCCACATTTCCACATGTCAACTACTTGCAGGAAGATGCAAAACTATCAATTATTTAACAGGAATCGTGGAATTTTCAATTAAAGTACCTAGGGGTCGAGGCATTTTACATACACATAACGGTAAAATCGAGGAAAAAATGATGGATTTTACGAAAGTCCAGGGACGTAATTTCCCATCGATTTAAACTGAAAAGATTATTATTTATCGATCAGGTAACTATTACTGATTATCGAGAAAGATGCAAAGTAATCTTAAATTGTGTATTTTACAAGAAATTGTCAATTTTCTAGCGCCTCCCGTAACCCGAATAATCCAGTCGTTATATTACGCTCCCGCTGGTCGCTACATTAACGCCTGAATGCATTCGTCGATTTTTTCCGTCAACCGGAAGCACTCCAAAGCTATGAACTATGGGTACGAAATCAATCAAAATAAGGCGCGTAAAAATATTTCTGGCAAGTGCATGTATATTTTCGATTTCCCATATCCTGTTGGTAATACAACGAATGTGTCATTTCCCTCTACGATTGATTTAATTGCAGATAACTGTTTTTCTTTGAAATGGAAACCTTATTTTGCTTCAATTGTTGATCTCCATTTTTTCACCAGGTTTGTTTACAACGGAAGATGCATCTGCGCATTCTCAAAACAGAGAAGAAATTTGATTGGTCCCCTCTAAATCAGAGGGGGTGACGGATATTTATCATTAGCTGCCTTCAAGCCCTCGAGTAGCGACAGTGGATAGAGGGCGCTGAATTATTCGAGTTAGCGCCTCCCGTAGCTCTCAAGGTTAAAATTTTAGTGTATTGTTGACCGGAAGTCACGTCACAAAAGTCACGTGATGTCGCTAATAGTTAGATATGGGAACCAACCGTGGGTTACCGACGATGCTGTCGGAACATCTTGTTGATTATTGATCATTAATGTTATCAGTTTCATCTGTATCGTGAATTATGTTTATGTATTCGATTAAATGATAATGTTTCATTACCTTTCTGTCATTTTAGATCATGTTTTGAAAAAAAAATCTATTTTTTTGTTTCCTCATTTTCTCCTTTGATCTCCTTTCTCCCACCCTTTTTCTCCTTTCTCCCACCCTTTCTCTCCTTTCTCCCTGTCTCCCTTCCCCCTGTCCTCCCCCTCATTGTAGGCGATGCGAAAGGCATAGGTATGCGACGTCCTTGCCCTGCTGTCCCGTTCAACACACACTGTTATGTAATTTTTACATATTGTTAAACTTGCGCCCTATATATGAGGTGAAATATTTGTCACTGGACGTTAATCAACTAACAATCTATCAATCAATCATATTACGTACAAGGCATAATACAATTGTAATTTGTTACATAATGCTACTTTTCTCTATTATCGGAAGTCACCAATCGATTGTGTAGAGAGTAGGGACATAAATGGTTGTCAAACGGTAAACTCCATTCTCATATATAAAGATAGTGCCTGCATTGACTGACACACTATCAAATAAATGACATAATCCTATTATAAGTGATACAGTTTCTATTTAAGAAATTTGACCCAGTCTGTAGTTTAATTTGTTAGAAGTGTTGTGTACTTTTCACTGGAAATTTATTTTCTGACTTGGCTTTTGCATTGTAGATATTTTCCGAATTGAAGACACCCATTGTCAACTGAGAAAGTCGAACATTTAATATGAAAAGATGAAGCCTACAGGGGGAAAATGGGCGAATATTTATTTTCCATACCCAGGAGATGTTCTGAGGTTTGATGATAACAGTTCTTAATAATCACAATATGGAAATAATAATCAACTTTGAACCAAAACCAACTTACCAATACCATCTCTGGTCATATGTATACATGTGGCAGAATACTTCTCAACAAGGTGTCGATATCGTCATTAAAGATATAGATTTGACCCAGCCAGGGGGCAAATGCAATCTAATTAAGTGATAATGTATGTCATTAAACTGCTCATCCAGTTTTATGTGAGGGGCTGGTATTTTAATCACAAATGGAAAACACTTGCAAGATCGTATTATTTAACTGAGAGTGGAGGCTTGGGTCTATTAAAATAATCTAGCCGGGCACAGATTATTGAAATAAAAGTGAACTGTCATTAATATCAGTAGGAGTATTATTTGGGTCTCTATTGCTACTATTTGACGATTATATTTTGGAACGGTTCTTTATGTATGGTATTTTTCTTTGTTTTTTTATATGTTTTTTTATTGTAAATTAAAAAAAAAACCCAACAAATTCAAATTGATTATTTATTAATATGATATTGTTCAAAGTTTTGTGACACAACTGTCTCGGTGTGATATACGGTGCTAACTATTCCTCTTTCTTTAATTGAAAGTGCAGTTAAACTCCATAACCCTTAATTGCACTGAAATTTAGTACTATAGGATTAAACACTGTTTTTTAGGAAAGTATCTATGTATAAACTCCGGCAACTCACTCACAAACTGAATAAAACTTTATGTAAAGTTTGTGAGTGAACTGCCGGAGTTTATACATACATAATTTCCTAAAACCACAGTGTTTAATCCTTATAATTCTTATTTTTGGACATCGTGTTTCTTTTCTACGCTAAATACTATTAAAGAAATACCCAAGGAGAATCTCAAACAATGGACATACAATACACATGATTGTAAGCTGAAAAAAAATCCGCGAAATGTTATTGACGACTTTGGAACATAGCCAACATGACGTCATTGGCGTCATATGCAGACTTCCAGTTTGAAACGTAAAGATTAGACGTTATTTGGCTTCATGTACGCTTCAAGTTTGATACAATTTAACTAAAATAAGTGTTCATGGTAAGCTTTTTAAATATTTTTGTGTATTGTTGTAAATATGACATATAGAATTTCACATTTTCAAGATGGCAGATCCTTGTTAGTATCATTGCTCGTAGATTTATACGCGTGAAATGACCGGGGAAAAAAGTAGTCTTGTGAACGGAAATACCGATTTATAAATTCCTTTTGAATGACGTAGAATAAGTGATGATATCCAATCGGATTACGTGTTATTGATAAATTCTAGTAAGAATAGAATTATAAAGCTATAATGGAAAATCGATATAGAAAGAACCACCAAGGGAGAGAGTTAATTTGAATCTGCTTCTTTGTTTATATGTCAAAAAGCATGTAATTCTGAAGAAAAGTGCTAAAATATAGGAATATCCAGCAGTGTGCGTAATATGATCTATACTAAACTGTAGAAAAACAAAATATAGTGCACAACATACGTAAGTCATTACTCAATGGGGCACAATAGAACATAGATATTAACCAGGATATATCTATAATTGCTTCCATTGTCTATTCATAATTTCAACAAAAAAAAGGGTTTATATTGTTTTGTATGATATAATGTAGTACATTTATACTCAATAATAATTATGACAACGTGACAATTATTGACTTCTTGTTGTTAAAGCTGCCCCCAAAACCATCACGATAATGTAACAAACGTTTGAAGATACCAGGAATCATAAACTGAAGGACAGACAGTACAATGGCCTATCGCAAAAGGGAAAAAAGCCAAATAATGGTTTACAAAATACAACATAGACAAAAAATAAATGTGCAACATGAACCCCAATACAATTCTACGGTGAACTTAGATGTTCCTGGAAGGGAGGCAGTTCCTGCTCAGCTAGGGCCGCCCGTCGTGTCACTCATCTTTAAAATCCGATTTCATTACATTATATAAAGAAGAAGAAAAAAAAACAATACCCGCGAGCAAATGCGTCGGTAAAACAGTAACCACAAAAATTGGAATCAAGGAAATAAAATACTTTTACAGTAATTCATATTTGGTGACGAGTCGTAAACGAGGGGAGAAAGATGGGATTGTGATTACCACAAATATGACATATCCATGGTCATCTGTAGCACAGATATTCCTAATCAGTTAACTAAGTCATGATGGTGACCATAAAACTCTCGTAGCGATCACTTCACTTTCAGCATGGGAGACCTTTGTTTCAGTATCTTCCGTGTTAACAGCAACACACTCTACAAGGAAATCTTGATCAACAATATCTACATGTATATCTAGAAAAGACTAATAATAGCAATACCGGATGTGGTGTTGTATTCACACATATTTCCGTCGACTGCACTTTTGCTCAATACCTTTTGGTTTTTAATAATTTTGAGTTTCGAACTGCTTTACTCACCACAATAGGGACAATGAAACTGGCCATTTTATGACGAACGAATTGTTGTAATTAACAGACCTGACATTAGCTAAAGACGGAATTACTGATAAAGGGGTATCTTTGAATACAAGTTAATTAAAGGTATTAGTCGAGGTATGTTATAGCTAACAGATTTGATCTTTGTAAAAGCTTTAGCCTGACGTCTGTAAGACAATACAAATGTATCATCATTAGCGAAATTATAGCTTTCTTCATGAAAGTATTGTATATTTGTATTTAACACTTTGATCCGCCTGTTTTCTTAGGGAAAGTATTGTATACTTGTATTTAACACTTTGATGCGCCTGCTTTCTTAGGGAAAGTATTGTATACTTGTATTTAACACTTTGATGCGCCTGCTTTCTTCGGGAAAATATTGTATATTTGTATTTAACATTTTGATCCGCCTTCTTTCTTCGGGAAAGTATTGTATACTTGTATTTAACACTTTGATGTGCCTGCTTGAAAGTATTGTATATTTGTATTTAACACTTTGATCCGCCTTCTTTCTTCGGGAAAGTATTGTATATTTGTATTTAACACTTTGATGTGCCTGCTTTCTTCGGGAAAATATTGTATATTTGTATTTAACACTTTGATCCGCCTTCTTTCTTCGGGAAAGTATTGTATACAAAATGTATTTGTATTTAGCACTTTGTTGCGGCATGTTCGTTTTCTTATTTACTAGTACTTGCATTCACGATATCAATATCAATTTTCATTCTATATATATCTCAAGGTATATATTTAATATACAATGGCCAATCAAATGCATTTCCGTGTACAGTATTGATTGCAGGTTGCTTAAAGTTCAGTTGTTATATTTCATTTATATTCCAGCTACTATACGATCACGACCACGACGGTCCCTGGTTCTGATGTATTGAATACTGGAAACATACAACTAATCTGTAATTGTTAATGTATGGTTTGGTATCTCAGAAATGTACTAGCCTGTCCGTATAGTAAATAAGGGTAATAACAAAATTACCGAACTCCGAACAATCTTCCAAAGGTAAAGTCAAAACTCAGAAGTATATAAACAGGCAAAATCAGTCAACAACCGGAAAACTGGGAAAAACAGTAATGACCCTGACTTGGTACAGGCATTTCCAAAGAAATGGCGGGTTAAATCAGATTTTACGGCGCCAAACCCCCCGCTTTCATTACGGTTCAAAGGTTCCGGCTGTCACTATAACAGCATTTATAACTGAATGTAAACCTGAATGATTGAAAAAAGTTTATTTCGGTTTTTTTTCTGTGAAGTAGCAATACATGCTTGAAATAAATTAAGTCATCATTCTGTATCTGTGTTATTGTTTTCCTTACTACTGACAAAAAAAAGAACCTTAATAAAGCAATGCTGACAACATCACAATACATATTGACATTCTTGTGAACTTTTGAATAGCAAATATTTTAAAATTTTAGAATTTATTCTGTAAAGATTCTCAGGAAATTGTTAAAAATTTAATTACGCCATCGTGTTGGTGAACTGTAATCACATTTCCTGACATTTTTTTTTATTGAAATCATTATACATTGTTATGGAAAGCAAAACAAATCAGCTAAGTGATACTAAATTAATCATTCTATTGAGTGGAATGTATGATAATAATAATATAATAATATAATAATAAGTTTTATTTAAAGTCGGTATAGATATTACAACAGAAATAACAATTACATAATATTTTTTGAAATATTATTTTAGAATTGTTATAGTTTTGCTTGATGAATGTTTAATTTATCATGTCGCACTGTAGTAAAAGGAAACACCATCAATTGAAAAAATTGTAAAATTCGTGCATTTCACAACTTCATTGTTCTTATATAATTTGTAAATAATGAAAGTAGTAATAAAATAATGTAAATATCTAAGTGAATGCGCATGGTGCGTTCCTAGAGCAACCTCTTTGTGTAATTTAAAACCTTTGAAAAATTTGAACGCTGTGTTAAATCGAAATCACACAATTACTGAAAATATTAGATTGTCAACGGAGATAATCATCATTTTATTGACTAGAACTTGTTCCTGCCATAATATAGCTAAAATATTACCAATGTGGCGTTAAACAACAATCACTCACTTGTTTTAGTGGATGATTCGTTATGATATAATACGCCTATCTATAGACAGCATTTTATTTCATCAACAGCGGGTTCTTGTCACATTGATGGTATGGCAGTTGAATTGACATCTACCTATTCAATAACTCCATATTACCACAATAGTTGCGAGTTAGATTTCGTTCATGACAAGGTGTACTCGATACAAACTTATCTGGTCAAGTTTGTTAGTAACTTGCGACAGATCGGGGTGGTTTTCTGTTTGTACTCAGGTCACCAATACCAATAAAACTAACCCGTCTAAATATAATTGAAATATTGTTGAAAGGAACGTTAAACAACCACAAAACCCATAGCCATGTCATATACTGGGTACCAGCGACATTTCCCACTGCTCAACTAACGGATCTCCCAACTGCGTCCTTATGGTGACTGATGGGGAGATTTCTCGATGAAGGTATCAGTTTATAATACGGAAAATATTACAATGGACCATTGTAGATAATGTACTTGAGGAGTTCCATCAGCTTTGCACGTTAGATACCACTTTTGTGGATTTCGATAAAAGAGTATGCTGCCAAAGGTGTAAGTTTTCGACGTCCTTGTTCCGGCTGTTCCATTCAACAGACACTGTTATATACATTTTACATATTATTGAACTTGCGTCCTGAATATGAGATGAAATATTTGACGCTTGACGCTAAGCAACCAGCACTGTATCAATCAATCATATTACGTACAAGACTTAATACAATTATAATTTGTTACATAATGCTACTTTTCTCTATAATCGAAAGTCACCAATAGATTGGGTAAAGAATAGGGATATAAATGGTTGTCAAGCGGTAAACTCTATTCTCATATATAAAAATATTGTACTTTATTGACTGACACACTATCAAATAAATGACATAATCCTATTATAAGTGATACAATTTCTATTTAAGAAATTTGACCCAGTCTGTAGTTTAATTTGTTAGAAGTGTCGTGTACTTTTCACTGGAAATTTATTTTCTGACTTGGCTTTTGAATTGTAGACATTTTCAGAATTGAAGACCCCCATTTGTCAACTGAGAAAATCGAACATTTAATATGAAGAGATGAAGCCTACGGGGGGGGGGGGGGGGGNCGAATATTTATTTTCCATACCCAGGAGATGTTCTGAGGTTTGATGATAACAGTTCCTAATGATCACAATATGGAAATAATAGTCAACTTTGAACTAAAACCAAATTGCCAATACCATCTCTGGTCATTTGTATACATGTGACAGAATTCTTCTCAGCTAGGTGACAATATCTTTATTGAAGATATAAATTCGACCCAGCCAAGGAACAGATGCAATTTAATTAAGTGATAATACTTGTCATTAAACTGCTCATCCAGTTGTATATGAAGGGCTGGTATTTTAATCACAAATGGAAAACACTTGCAGGATCGTATTATTTAACTGATAGTGGAGGCTTGGGTCCATTAAAATAATTTATCCAGCCACTGACTATTGAAGTAAAAGTGAGCTGTCATTAATGTTAGTAGGAGTATAATTTGGGTCTCTATTGCTACTGTTTGCCGATTATATTTTGGAACGATTCTTTATGGTATGGTATTTTTCATTGTTTTTTCAATTTTTTTTAATGCAAATGTTAAAAAATCAATTTAAGGTGATACCTAACACTACAGGGAGATAACTCTTTAAAATCAGTTGAACGTTTTGATCATATGATGTTTGTATGCAGATTTAAAGCATCTCGGTGATCAAAACCACAGAGAGAAAAGCTGCTATGTGGCTATTGAATTTATAGCTCTGAGTCTATTTGTTGGAATTTGCTAAAATTTTGATATTTATTAGAGTGGATATATTCAAACACACTGCCAAAACAATAAGAAAATTAAACCAGCAGATCAAATTTTACCTGAAGTGTAAGGTACCACCTTAAATTGACGTTTTATTAATATGATATTGTTCAAGGTATTAGTGACACAACTTTCTCGGTGTGATATACGGTGCTAACTATTCCTCTTTCTCTAATTGAAAGTGCACTTTCAATTACACTGAAATTTAGTACAAAGCTATAATACAAAATCGATAGAGAAAGATCCACCAAGGGAGAGAGTTAATTTGAATCTGCTTCTTTGTTTATATGTCAAAACAACATGTACTTCTGAAGTAAAGTGCAAAAATTAAGGCATATCCAGCAGTGCGGGTAATATGATCTACAATTTTACTGTAGGAAACAATGATTGTTCACAACATGCATTGTACGTTAGAAAAGGACTCAATGAGGCAAATAGAACGTATGATATTAACCAGGATATATTTATAATTATTTCCTAAATGTCTATTCATAATTTCGAAAAGCTTATTTTGCTTTGTAATGAGAAAATGTGGCACATTTATGCTCACTAATAATTATGACAACGTATAGCAATTTCTGGCTTTTGTCTCAGGTTAAAACTGCTCATCAAATCATCACGATAATGCATCAATACAAATACAATCGCCTGAAGTAAATGAACAAAAAGACAATGTTCTACAAAATACTCTTGGGAACCCCAATTAAAATTCGAGTATGAACTAAAGTGCTCTTGAAAGGGAAGTCACTCTTGCTCCGATAGCGGCGGCGTCCGTCGGGTAACTCATGTTCAAAATACGATTTCATTACATTATAGAAAAACAAGACCCGCGAGCGAATGCGTCGGTAAGCCAGAAACCACGAAAATTGGAGTCGGCGAAATAAAGTAACTCATATTCGGTGATAAGTCATGAACAAGGAAAGAAAGACGGGATTCTGATTACGATAAACGGAACACATTCATGGTCATCTGTAAATAAACGTTAGTGCATACTGAAGGGGCAATCAAAATTGGACAATCCAGAGAAAATTGCAACATAGGATACACAAGACATGGAAAAACAAAACAAAAACACAACACAATATGTGTAGGATATTCTGCATCAGTTAACCAAGTCATAATGGTGACCATAAAACTATAGTGATGACATCGACTTCAACACGGGTAATGTTTGTTTCAGCAGCTTCCCTGTTAACAGCAACACTCTACAAGGAAATCCTGCTCAACAATATCTATATCTAGAAAATCTAAAAGACTAATGACAGCAATACCGGATGCGGCATATTATTCACACATATTTCTGTCGAGTGCACCTTTTGGTTTTAACACTTTTGAGTTTCAGACTTCCTTACTCACAACAATAGGGACAATGAAACTGAACATTAATGACGAACGAATTGTTGTAATTAACAGACCTGACATTAGTTAAAAGTCCGAATTACTGTTAAAATGTTATTTTTGAATACAAGTTAATTGAAGTATTATTCAAGGTACATTATAACTAACTGACTTGACCTTTTGAATAATCTGAATCGTGATGTCTATTAAACAATACCATCATTAGCGAAAATATAGCTTTCTTCAGGAAAGTACAATGTATTGTATATTTGTATTTAACAACACTTTGTTGCGCCAGGTCCATTTCCTTATTTACTAGTACTTACATTCACATCAATATCAATTTTTAGCTTATATTGTTAAATATAACACGAATTATTTTTTTAATAAACAATGGTCAATCAAATGCATTTCCGTGTACAGTATTGCTTAAAGTTCAGTTGTTATCTTTCATTCATATCCAGGGTGATAATAAGTTCAATAATTTATAAGAAACGAGGGAGGAATGAAATAACCTTTGATTGCCACTAGAACGGATGGGAGAGTTGGAAATGGATAAAAAAAAATAAGAACATTATTTACCTGCTAATACATGCATACTCTTTTTTCGAACATATAATAATGGCTTTTAACGTACAATGAGCACGTCGCTCTCCAACTATGGCAGCTACCACGGTCGGACTTGTTCCGACATCTGACAAACCACCCTTCCACATCGATTCGAGAGGTAATATCCCCTATCCGTTATCTTGGGACGTTTCAGACATGTTTGTATATTCAGGACTGGAAACCATTACTTTGGTCATACTCATTCTCGTTTGTTTTAAATTAAAATACATTGTCATGCTTTAACATTCATCTCTTTAATTTGTAATTGGGCACAATATGCTAATAAAGAAGAAGATAATATGAAGTGTAATGTTATGAAATGGAAAGACATCAAAGAGATTTTACACTCTTTGTTACATATTCTTTGCAGGTTCACAATTATTATATAGAATCATACGAGGAATATTATGCTAAAACTACGCCATCCCCTATGTGCTTTATATAATTTGAAACGTATATTACAGGATAAAGGTTCGTAAAATTATATATCATTAAGTGTGAAGATATTACAATAAAAAACAAATTTGAGGTAAAACGTCTATTTGATCATTTTCTTATTTTGTTCAAGGAACATTCTATATTTGATGTCCACTGCTCGTGCACTGTTTGCGGAGCTAGTGTCCGTTAGGGGGTTCTCTACGATATGATTATATCAACGTTTCATGAATATAATTATGATTGATTCAAAGTGATGACAATTGCTAAAATATCTCATTAAAAGAGCAATCTAGCAATAACATGAATCATTCTCATTTCTGCTTAAGTACAATACAGTAAAACATGTATTAAGAGGTCATCTTTGGAACAAAGAAAATGCGGCCTTATAAGACTGGTGACCTCTTAAAAGAGGTTCAATTCATATGAAATTTTCTATGACAGCACAAGAAAAAGGAGATCTTTTAATACAGGTGACTGTTTAAGAGAGGTGACTGCATGGGTCGGTTTGACAGTACTTCAATAGTAAACGATACTATGTTGCATACTAAAAATGTAGATATATGATTTAGTGCGCTCATAGTGAAAATAGTTTAATCCCAATAATTTCAAAGTTGTTGGTGACAAATAAATCAAAGGCCTTCAACTGGATTTCCAAAATCGGCTACGGCTACCTATGGGTGAGGAAGAATATTCTTAGTTTTGATAAATTACATTGTTTAGAAACTGTCAATTTGCAAACAAATATATATCTTATTTACGTTATTTGTTTTTGCGGATAATGGTGTCCAACACTTGTTTTTTGTATTGTGTTGTGTTTTTGTTTTGTTTGTCTTCGTCTTGTGTCTTGTGTACCCAATGTTACCAGTTTCCCTGGATTGTCTATTCTATATTGCCCCTTCGGTTTTGTCTAACGTTTATTTGTTTTGTTTGTCTTCGTCTTGTGTCTTGTGTACCCAATGTTACCAGTTTCCCTGGATTGTCTATTTTTGATTGCCCCTTCGGTTTTGTCTAACGTTTATTTGTTTTGTTTGTCTTCGTCTTGTATCTTGTGTACCCATTGTTACCAGTTTCCCTGGATTGTCTATTTTTGATTGCCCCTTCGGTTTTGTCTAACGTTTATTTGTTTTGTTTGTCTTCGTCTTGTGTTTTGTGTACCCAATGTTACCAGTTTCCCTGGATTGTCTATTTTTGATTGCTTCCTTGGTTTTCTCTAACGTTTATTTGTTTTGTTTGTCTTCGTCTTGTGTCTTGTGTACCCAATGTTACCAGTTTCGTCTGGATTGTCAATTTCTGATTTCCCCTTCGGCATTCGCTAACCTTTATATATTTAATTAACCATGTCAGTGCTAGATGCAGTTTACATCATCAATATATAACATTCGGAATAACATTTCTGTACTTATGTAATTAATGACATTGCCATATATATCACTTGATTTAACATCGATCTGCAGTTCTGATATTTGATGAATTGGGCATACGAACTATATAGATTTAAGATTTTGATAAAAGGTTACTATTCATAAATAATGATAGAGATGGGCTCGATTTATCATCCATGTCTATACCACATCCTTAGCAAAATGGTTGTTACATAATCTGAAAATTCACATTCAGTCAAAACAAATCTACAGGTGAGGATATAAGGAACTCACCACTAAATATTTTAGGGAGAGAGCGAGTGATTGTTGCTTAACGCCAATTCATCAATTTGTCAGCTATATCATGGCGAGAACAAGTTAATTTTCAATGAAATGATGATGAGGTCTGTACTAGACCAACACGATTAGTTGGATTTTTATAATGCTAGTTCACTGAAACGCCAGTCCGCGGATAGACATGTCGCCCCATTCGGACACATAATCCTGATTCCGAGCCAACCAGTCTTTGCTCTTTCTCTTTAATGCTGCGTGCCTAGCGGCTAAGCAACAAATACCAAGTCTATAGTCTTTGGTTTGATCCGATCGGGGCTCGAATCTACGATCTACCGCACTCAAGGCGCGAACGGTAATCATTACACGACCGATGTGGTTAAATATTTTAGTGGTGTTCTGTATTTACCCCTAGCTAGAATTGTTCATCACACGAAAAGAAAAATCAAATTACTTTTTGGACACGGATAATCGGTAAATTCTCTTCAAATTTTCCCCAACTTTCTTGCTGAAAACTGAAGTTTATGATTGTTTATGCTTTGCATCTTCCCTATTAAACCATTCCATAAAATTTAAATGGTCGTTTTATTAGTACAAGTTACCTTTTTTCGTCGATTCTGACTTTACTGGATTATTCTTTATAGATTTAAAGGTAAAAAATACATAATTCTATGCTATAAATTACCAATCACTGATGGAACAAAAAAGATACTTACAATAAATGCCGACAACAATCCGGAAATGCGACCACTTATTTCGCAATGGTCTTCGCTGTACGCATAAAACAAGCCCAAACACAATAGTCCCAAAAAAATCCACTATTTGTACATTACCACATGAAACCTGAGCTATGACAGAGATTCCATATGTATAATAATACTACAGGAAATCCTGACAAAACCGAATTTCAGTCGTTACAATTTCCATGTCCCATAGAATTTCCAGTGCAATTGGTGCTTATTTAACCTGTAGAAACGGAACTCTGTCAATTACGAATTTCAAACCCCTTGGAAGTCCCGTAATTGAATGTGATACAAAAATCAAATGATCAAGGTACATATCAGAATAACATTAAACAATGAGATAAAGGTATTAAACATAAAATTTCAGTAGAGACCGTATTTGACAAATATTGTATTAACACAACGTTTACACCATGGAATATGACAATATCTTGAAATGTTCATATGCCAGCTGGTACTAAAAACAAATTATTTGCTTTAGAGAAATAATATTATTCTTTCCAATTAATCGCTTATATACACAACTGGGTTGTAGTCAAAATCGAGCCACAGGAGGTAAAGTTTCTAAAGCTGTTTATATCTCTATCTGAAAAACATGGAGTAATTAATCTAATAGTTTTGGTATGCCATATCATATTGTGTATCGCGGGTTCAAATCCCGGTCGTGCCAAATTAAAGACTATCAAATTTGCTGTTTTTCCGTTAAGTCCACAACATTAAGAAGCTTGAGCAAGTACTGTGTCCCAAATGGAGCGACTTATCTACATGTGGACTGTTGTGTAAGCGAGCATGCACAATAGCGTAAAGATATACTTTAAGAAAGGTCTTTATTACTGTTAACGATATAGAATTTCAAGTTGTTCGCGAATCTAGAAATGTTACAAACCAGCGAACTATATTGTCGTTTGCAATGCGCAAAAGATTGTGTAGTTGCAACGACATTGACAAATATATATTGTGAGTTCAAGACAGTGAGCTGTTATTCCACATTCATACGTAACTTAGCTAATTAATGGAGAAAACGATAAGATGTAACATTATCTCTTTTATTCGTGCATAATAAAATAAAATAAATATATTATACCTTATGCAAATTTCTTTGATAATTCGGCAATTTCATTGTTAAATGTAGATGTAGTATTTTTCTCTAACTTTTCTTAACCCCGCCCACCAAAGCAGAGGGTGGTATTGCAAGGATATACCACATCCCGCAATACCAACCTCCGCAATACCACCCTCCACAATACCACCCTCAGCAATACCACCCTCCGAAGGGCATTCAGTATAACATAAAACATACTGCTTTGGTTGAGGGTGTTACGGTAGATTACCACTCTCAGAAAAAATATCACCCTCGACTTCGTCTCTGGTGATATTTTTTCTTATTGTGGTAATCTACCGTAACACCCTCAACTAAAGACAGTATGTTTATAATACCACATTATCGGAACAGTTGAAAATCCAATAGAAAAATCGTAGAGAGAAGCAAAACCGATACCCATAACACACACATGACTGCATACGTTCCCGGTATGGTACAGGAACTTCAATAGGACTTTCCGGGGTTAAACTAGTTCCATGGGTCAAAAAGCTTAGATATAAGACCCGTTATCTTTTGTTGGTTCGCCATTTAGGTTTCAAAAACTTTGTATGAGAAAGCAAACCAAATATGCTTACCCCAGAAACGGAACTTTCTATAATATTTATTTAACTTGTTGTAACGAAATCAAAATGATCCCAGGAAACTACTTTCCCATAAAATTGTTCGACGTATTTGTGTGGTCTTATTGTACTACATTGCTTTACGAATCGTCATTGAATTAAGCTTTGTATTTATATGGTTAACATTCGAAATATGTAATTCAAACGACTTAGGATTACACTTGTGAACGCAATAATGGGAGAGTTTTTGGTACACAATTGAGAACATCATATTAATGTGTGCGCAAATGAAACGTAGATATCTAATTTAGTGCACACGACGCTTTTCTGAAATAACCGTTAATAGACAAACGATTGGAAAGCAAATATACCAAAGATATGAAATTATACTCTTTACTCAGGATCCTCTCATACATTTGCACTCGATCCCTT
>MJUT01039134.1:25849-48732 GCA_002080005.1 Gigantidas platifrons
TGAGTTCACCCCCGGTTTTTAGTGGGGTTCGTGTTACTCGATCTTTAGCTTTATATGTATGTTTTGTAGATCGTTGTTTGTCCTTTTGCACTTTTTCTTTTGGCCATTGTGTTGTTTGTTCTTCTTCGATATACGGATTCTGATTGCCCCTTTTGGTATCTTCAAACTCTTCTTATACAGCTAACACTAAATGAATTAATGGGATAGATGAAATTTGCTCATGTTAGCGTCATTCACTCATTCATCCCTCGGTCTGGACTCGCAGCACAACACTAACCACGTTTTAACTGTCACATTTTGGGGTAAGGCTATATAAATGTATGTGTACCATTCAGGAATGAAGTACAGGAGATCAGTATGATTAATCATTGGAGTTAGGGACTGCAAAAATAATTCTGCGGAAGTATTATCGTTTACGCATTAAAGTTTTGATATTTTATTTCAAAATTCAAGTAATAGGTGTACAATATGTACATACTCACTTTTCATGGTTTGTATATCGTTTATTGGATTAGGAGGATTAGGGTGCTTAACGCCACTTTCAGCAAGATTTCAGTTAGACCGTGGCGGTTAGTTTTATGGTTGGAGGAAACCAGAGTAAATTCCCGACCTGTCGCAAGTAACTGACAAACTTTAACACATAATGTTGTATCGAGTACACCTTGCCATGAACAGGGTTCGAACTCACGACGTTAGTGGTGATAGGCACTGGTTGCACATGTAGTTGTCAATATAACTACCATGCGATCATGACCACCATGGTCCTTTATTGATTAAACATTGCAACTAAAGTCAATATCCCTCAAGTATATGTAGCCTTATCTGATTTTAGCTATGATATTTTAGCTATGATATTTTGGCTATGATATTTTAGCTATGATATTTTGGCTATGATATTTTAGCTATGATATTTTAGCTATGATATTTTGGCTATGATATTTTAGCTATGATATTTTAGCTATGATATTTTAGCTATTTGGTTCACTTGCTTCCAAAGACTTTGTAATTATTTGGCCTTCAAATATGTTGACTATGAGGTATCTGATGAAGACTATTGAAAATCACGTCGTGTGCACTAAATTAGATATCCACGTTTTTTTTTTTTTTTTATTAAATGGCTGCTCTCAATGCTAACCATGCATCCGTCTGAAATCAAATATAAGCATCATTTGCAAAGCTATCAGAATAAATAGATATGTCATTCTTATGTGTCTGGCAGTCAAGCTTTTCAGAAGAAAATGTGTATATATTTACCATTTAATCAAGTCTGAAACTAAAACAACACCTGTCTTAAATGACAAATCGATGGTTACTTTTTATTAAATCTGTCGCTATAAAGAGCAAAATATACAATAAGTCTATAGTGATTATATGTATAGCGTTCGTCGTAGTTTTACTTGCTATGATAGCCGAATAATGTCCACGGTAATTTGTTTATTCTATAGTGTATGTAAGGTGCAGATATACGTGCATTTTGATTTGCACCAATAAATCAAATACAGGACTAAATGAGTGCAGAACAATAAAAAGGTTGGAAAAACAATGAAATAAATGACAAACAATGCAACGAGTGCATGAGAACACATTGTATTCGGTTTGGATTTTGGTGTTTACCGCCACTTTCAACAATATTTCAGTTATATCCTGACGGTCAGCTTTATTGGTGGAGGGTAACTGGAGTACCCGGAGAAAACTACCGACCTGTTGCAAGTACTTACAAACTTTATCACAAAATGTTGTATCGAGTACACCTCGCCATGAACTCACAACTTTAGTTATGATAGGCACTGATCACACCTGTAGTTGTAAATCCAACTACCACACGATAACGGCCACGATGGCCCCCAGGGCTAAATGAATACAAGAGAACAATTTAATCTATGAAGAATAAATACATGAATGCAGAACAATAAAAAGACCGGAAATCAATGTAATGAATGGATAACAATGCAACGGATGGATGGGAACATTGTATTAAATACAAGCAAAATGAAGTGAATAGCAGAAGAATGATGAAATGAGTAGAGGAGATGTAATAATCGGAGACCGATGAAATGAATAGAGGAGTACGACATGAATTGAAGATGAAAAACATAAAATGAGTGGAGAAAAACGCAATAACTACCATGATTGTGGTTAGGGTTATGATGTTTAGTGCCACTTTCAACAATATTTCAGTCATATCATGGCGGTCAGTTTTATTGGTGGTGGAAACTGGAGTATCCGGAGAAAACCACCGACATGCCGCAAGTCACTGATAAACTTTATCACATTATATTGTATCGAACTCACAAAGGAGCTGATTGCACAGGTAGTTGTAAATCCAATTACCATACAATGATCCGCAAAACACCACACAACACACTAACGATTGGGCAACACGAACCCATAAAAAAATCGAGAGAACTCATGATTGTGTTGAAGGATAGGATGTTCCTGCTCCACGAATGGCACCCGTCGTGTTAATGTTTAAACAACACGTACATCATTTGACATGGCAATCATACAAGATTTGCTGATAAACCGGTCAACATAAATCAAAATACTTAAATGAACAAAAAGCACAAAAGGTAAAAAAAAAAACCACATTAATCTTATAAGCTGACGTTACCAGTATATATACGTATATACTTACTTTTTGGTGCCCTCGTGGTCGTGGTGGTATGGTAGTTGAGAGTTCGAACCCCGTTCATGGCGAGTTGTACTCGAAGCAACATTATGTGATAAAGTTTGTCAGTGACTTGCAGCAGGTCGGTGGTTTTCTATTTAGGCACTCTGGTTTCCTCCACCAATAACACTGACCGCCACGATATAACTGAAATATTGCTGAAAGTGTCGTTAAACACCATATATATAAAGACCAATAGATGACATCTACACCAAAAGACGTTAATTTTGTTTACGTAGTTAATATCAATAAGGAACTCCCACAATGATAGTCCTTTAGTCACAAAAGTCACATTGAAGTATAAATTATCCCTTGTTCTCCAATTTGTTGATGTCTAGGTGATTTCAATAATAAACACCATTTCTCAAAAGGGACGTTTTACCAAATATTTCGACTTAATAATACATTATCACAATACGATATCGTAATTTCTACTTTATTTTTCATCGTCAGTAGACAATTGGTGTTAGCTGGACTGACATATCCATTTTCTATAATGTCTAAAACTTGATTTAAGATTGTGATTAAAAGAGAATTTTACACGTTAAATGCAAAATGAGATGACATTGACTGATTCTATTTAAATTAAATCTCAACTATTTACCAAATTAATCTTTTTTTTCTTTCTCTCGAAAATTCAGTTGGCATGGAAAAACTTCTTTGCCGATAGGAAAATAAACAAATGAAGGTGACATTGAATGAAAAGGACATACAAAATTAGAGCTTACGATATCACAGTAACCCCTCTGTAATAGTATCACATATTCAACCACAGGCACTTGTGTAGAGTCAAAAATATGCTCGCAATGTACCTAAAATACCACAAGGCCGGACTCACTCCTACTACTTCCCTGTCACTTCAGCCTCTATTTCCCCTGTCAAAATGTCGATAGGACACAAATCGCCTACTGATTTGTGTAGTGAAATGATTTTTCTTTAAGGAAAATTCGTTTTTTATATCTTCCTACCTTCTACACCCCCATACTGACCGATAATCCTCCGATTTTATTGACACGGGACATATCATGGGCTGCAAAAGCGAAAGTGGGTCATCAGACATCTTTCCGCCTTTCGGTCGTTCTCGGGTTTTATCATTGCCTTACGAAACATATCAGGGAAGTTTATATCTTGGCGCCTTGTAATTTGAATTTGAAATGTTTCTAGTGTTTAGTCATTATATATGATACAACCCGAGAACAACCGAAAGGCGGAAAGATGTCTGGTGACCCACTTTCGATTTTGCAGCCCACGATATGTCCCGTGTCAACAAAATCGAAGGATTATCTGTCAGTATGGGGGTGTAGAAGGTAGGAAGATATAAAAAAAACGGATTTTCCTTGAAGAAAAATCATTTCACATAGCGAGCATATTTTTGACTCTACACAAGCGCCTGTGATTCAACTACATAACATCTTAAATGTACATATTTTAAAAGAACAATTGAAAATTCTAGCGAGCAAGAACTGTTTACCCTTCCGGTGCCACTGTGTACTTTTTCTTTTGGCCATTGTGTTGTATGCCCTTCTTCGATTTAAGACGTCTGATTACCCCTTTGGAATCTTCAAACTTGTCTTTCTTAAAGTATATGCATCAACTCCTTTAAAATATATGAGACAGGCGTTATGTAGGTATACACATCAAATCGAGCAGTATGACAGCCATCCCTCGATTTATTTTGTAACGATGGGGGTCACTAGTGGAAGAGAAACTGTACCTTTGTTTTATTATGTCACATTTACGCCAGCAATGCATGTAGTTTGATTAGGGGGGTATTTGTTTTTATTTTTTTTTAATTGTTTTGCTTGTTTTTTGCTTTTTATTTGTTTATTTGTTTTTGTATTGTTTATTTTGTTTATTTGTTTTTGTTTTTGTATTATTAATTTGTTTTTCGTTTTGCATATTTTAATGAGAATACACATTGCTTTTTGCTACTTATTCTTATGGTACATGTATCTATCAATTCCTTCCTTGATTTCCTTGTTGTCGATTTCGATAGATGTCTTTTATTTTCTTTTTAGCGGTTATAACTTTTTATTATTTAATTTTCGAAATGTCAAATGTTGTTGACAGAATTACAAATTCCATCTCTATAATGATAACTGGCATTTAGTTTGATGAATCACCGTCATTGCGTAAACAATTTAATGAAAAATCTACTCGTTTTTTCTATTTAATCTTGATCACATCTTTTCAAGTTCTGCAAATTTAATTTTCGTTCACATTAAACTCGAATTACTATTTACTTCTGCGTGATTTGCAATGGTTTCTAATCAACTGCTATTTGCAGAATTACGATTGTTAGCGGAAGAAATACAAATATATTTCCATTCCATATTATACAACTATAGTATCTTTATAAGACATTCGTTTACTTGTAGTAACAGTTTAAGGTTTGTCCATATAACGTCAGAATTCGAAACGAAAATTAAATTAACATATTTATTTGCTTGATGCAACTGATTTCTTAGATTGTAATAAACAATTTGCGTTAATCATTGTTAACAAATGGAATTCGTTATTGTACTTGTGTGACAAACTGTAAATTTATGTACATGTAGTGTCGTAATTTCCAGTAAAGAGGTTGTTTTTGTTAGATAAATTTTGCTTTCTTCCTTTTTTTTCAGTACCAAAAATGTAGATGGTTTTATCTTTGCAGCGTTCTATCTCATTGATTGATTGATTTGATTTTTGGTGTTTAACGCCACTTTCAACAATATTTCAGCTATATCATTGCGACCAGTTTTAGTGGTGGAGAAAGCCGGAGAGAACCACCGACCATGGGCAAGCAACTGGTAAACTTTATTACTTGCGGTTGCGAGTCGAGTGCACCCTTTTTTGTCATTTACAAAGCCGGGCGCGAACTCACGCCGTATTGGTGATAGGCTTGTATTAGTTGTTAGATCCAGCGACCTAACTCATTGAGCCACCCGGGCCCCTATATATCTCATTGACAAGTTGACACCGACAAGTCTCTCGTTTTCACCGGGTAGTCAATATGTGACTGCAGTTTCATTGAAAATTGCCATTCGATACTCATATAGCCTTAAGAAACGTTTGAGGGTACCATATAAGTAATCAAGTGCCGTAAATCAAAGTACAGAATTCATTTTCAGTCAAAAAACGTATCCGTACAGATTTGTTCTTTGTTCTTTGTAATACAACAAAAATTGCAAGATTTCTTTTTCGTTGTTTGTTGTAATAACAGAGGTAAAAGAGCGGAGTATTTTTCAGTATATTCTGTAGATTCCAGACGTTTTAGGGTAATGGCATCATCATATACCATGAAGCTGTTTCTATAATACCTTTATAATCATACCTATTTACAACTAATTTAGGTCGTTGTTTGTCCTTTTGTCACTTTTTTTTTACCATTGTGTTGTCTGTTCTTCTTCGATTTACGGATTCTTTTAATATAATTCTTTACTTATGTTATGAGGATTACATACAGCCAGAGGCTACTAGTAGCCCTCCTCAACATATATACAGACAATAACAACATGAATAATACAAAATAATACAAATTAAAAAAGAGAAAAGACAAGACAATTTAATGCAAGACATATAGATTCTCCTTCAGTTGCCTGTGGGTTACGATATTTCTCCACTCTCGAGAGTTAAATTAAAAACTTTAACCACTCGCCGTACGATATTTCTCCACTCAAGAGAGTTAAATTAAAAATTTTAACCACAAGCCGTTAGGCGAGTGGTTAAAGTTTTTAATTTAACTCTCGAGAGTGGAGAAATATCGTAATACACATGGGCAACTGAAGGAGAATTTGTTTCTCCCATTATTTAACACGAACTTTATTTCAAAATTTGAAATTACTGCGTTTGAAATTAATGCGGAAAAATGCACGAGACATTTTAATCCTCTAGAGGATTACAGATTGTTCCACCACCGGTTCAGCGAGGTTAAAACGCCGTAATAATGAGAGAAAATACAATAATCTCTCTCTCTCAGGATTCTGATTACCTCTTTGGTATCTTCAAAGTCCTTTACAAACCATCAAAATTACAAAAACATTAGTTTTCTTAGCACATGTCTTTCTACATATTTAATATGTTCGACAGAAATTTGGTATTAAAACTGAGATTATATGACGGTTTCATTTTCAAAACCAAATGAAAGATCTACCAATAGTAGCAATTTTTGACTGCAAATTAAGAAAACTAATATTGTTGGTGTAGATAGAAATACAAAGATATCTTTGCGTCTTAGACTAAATTGCTTGCTCGAAATAATTCTATAGGGTATTACTTTTGGTCTAGACACCGATAAAGAACATTTTCATTTACTTTGTAAGGAAGACACATTATTATGCAAGTTGATCACATGGAGATCATTTACTTGATGAAGATGATGAAACCGTCAACAATTAAAATCGGTGAAAATGTCTATATTTTGATGGAATGGACATTCGGAACACCCTGAGCTGTCTGATACAATGATTACCCGAAATGGAGTCATAATAGTTTTTTTTTTAATATATCGATATCTTTAAAATCGGTTAAAGTGTCTATATGTTGATGGAATGGGCATTCGGAACACCCTGAACTGTCTGGTACGATGATTTCCCGAATGGAAGTCTCTAGAGTAACGGTGAACTGATGTAAAATGTATTAAATTTGAATATAATTATTGTAATTATTATATCAATAATCAAACGTTTGTATCCTGCGCGTCGTTCCTGGCATGAAAAGCAAAAAAAAAATAATAACACACCGTCAAAACAGTTCCAAAATGATCTATTCGGAAAATCGTAAAAACAGATAAAATGCAATCGATATATAGTGCTATCACTTTAATAGATCGTAAAAACATATGCATAATCGATAAGATACTACTAAAATACCACTGACTCTCCTGCAACTGGAGTTTTCAGACACTTCAATGAAAAGTTTTGGGGCTAAACTAAGTTAAGAATGTCAATGTTAGTTAGATCACGTGTGTTTTGGAATGGACTAATCCCTAATCTATCATTATTTTCTGTTAACGTTTTTTTTTCCCTTGTAAAATATTCTTTGTTATTTCAGTTAATGTTCGAATTCCTTATTTACTTAAAGGGGCATTATCTGCCAAATGGTAAATTGTTGTTACCCATAAAAACTATCAGATATGATTGATGCCTTAATAAAACGTGTTTCTGTAACTTATAAATGCTATTAAATGTACGCGCATCGGGGGGAAATCGTGCAACTGCTCGTGTTTTGAGATCGATCAAGAAATGGACGCCATCTGATTAATTATCGACAAGTTGTTTACGGAGTTTGTCGAATCGTCATTAAATCAGTACAACAATGCACTTATTTCTTATTTTTTGTGAATCTGCTTTTAGTCGGTGTTAATTACGGACAAAGAATTAACCATGCAAGTTTGCAGTTAATAAGCGACAAAATACAAATTATTCGTTTTTACCTGTTCCTAGTAAGGTCAATTGCATACGGAAAAAGCGAGGACAAATTATTTGCTTGCAAGCAAATAAGTAATCGATGGTAATTTTTCGTTCTCAAAAGGTGGAAAGTGGTTCGATAAGCTGTTTAATGTGAAATATTTACCTTTATTTCATCATTTTAAAGCTATTTACCAATTTCCAAAGCTTATAATTTTTTTGGTCAAAATCGTAGCTAATGTTCCTTTAAGCGTTTCAACAATATTTCAGCTATGATGTGTTGGTCAGTTTTATTGGTTGAGGAAACCGGAGGACCGGAAATAACCAGCGGCCCATCGCAAGTCACTGACAAACTTTATCACATAACGTAGTACCCCTCGCCCTGATCGAGATTCGAACTCACAACATCAGTGGTGATAGGCAGGTCGGTGGTTTTCTCCGGGTCCTCCGGTTTCCTTCACCAATAAAACTGACAGCCACGATATAAATGAAATATTGTTGAAAGTGGCGTTAAACACCATCAAACAAACAAACCCTCAGGAGAAGACAATAATAGAATAACATAGGATCGACACGCGTATTCTAAGATAGGCAACTCTAATATTTTCTATAAACCAATGTTTTAATAAAATAAATAATATTATTTTCACCACTGAAGATGAAAACATTATAACACATATATAAATGACATTAGATGACATAAACAGTATATGCAGCATGTAAAAGATTTATTATATTTTTGATATTCTCCATGCAAAATTATTTCCCAGAAATTTACCACAGCTGTAGAATAAAAATAATCTTGATTATATTTGAAACTTATTGAACATTTTCGCCAATGATTGTTGACCGAAAATACCACTTGATTCAATAAATTAATGGCGGCAATCGTGATATTACACTCTTTTCCAGAGTTTCTTATATGAAGTACAGATTTTAATATATTGATAGGACTTTGGTTTACTTGCTCTCAAAGACTTTTAAAATACATAATTTTTCTTCTCAATCTGTTCACAATTTATAGAGTACCTGAAACGCGTAATGTGGACTAAATTAAATTCAATAAAATAATGGTCGCCAGGGGCGTAGCTAGAGTACATCGAAGTATACGCATAATTTCGGCAAGGGATCAGGGGGCCGCGCAAGGACCCCAGTGGGTCCAAGGCAAAGCCCTTTTAAGGGATTCAGGGGGCGAAGCCCCCGGGAAGTTCATGGATTTTACCAAATTTACATTCTTCAGAACCTGATTGCGTGAGTGTGTTTTGTTCTGCCTACAGTTCGCTCTTGTGTTTTACGGTCAGGTCGTATGTGCCAGAGATGGATATAGAAAACACGTATTGAGGATAAGACATATAATTGTTTATTTAGACAACATACTTAAATTAAAATGTTGAAGTNTTGATATCATTAGATCTTTACTCAATCTTGTGAAAATGATCCTTCTTGGATGAACAGTTGAAAAGGAATGACGACCTGGTCTTTACATTTCTTGCATGTCACAACTCAACATATTTAATTTTCTGACAGACAGACTATTTATCCCTCTAGCCACGAAGAAGGGTCGGATATTAGTTTTTATGAGCTTGGTGTTCACTGGTCAGTTAGTATGTAGGGATTGGGAAGGCGAAAATGGCCCTTGTTGTTGTTATGTAAATTCCTTCTTTGTCTGGAGAACTGCCCAATGAATACAGCCACAATCACTATGGAAGGTGAACAATTTTTTCAAAGAAAGAATACAGTAACCCACATCTTACACAAAGTGCATTGAAAAGGCTAAATTTTAACTGCGTGTGAAGCTGTGAAGCGCTTCTTTGGATTAACCACCATTCATTGAATGAATTCACTCCACATGAAATGAACCCTTCAATTGCAATGATTTGATTTAAAAAATTCGATTTAGAAAATTCATATGGAATCTTAAAAGAATGGCGCCTTGATTTGTCAGACTGTCATGGAACGTCATCTTACTTTTCAAGTTTGATTTCATAAAAAAACACATATTTCGTTTTTAGCTGATTTTTTTATGTGTACGCAATTGCGTTTTTGCGTATAGGGAGCTACGTCCCTGGTCACGATCATAATATTATAACGTGTTACTCTTTCCGCAATTTCTTATATGCAGATGATGCTGTTGTTTACCGAGAGATCCGTAGTGAGAAAGACTGCCTAGAGCTACAAAAAGACTTATATGAACTAGAAAAATGGGAGAATAAATGGTGAATGTCATTCCATCCAGACAAATGCAACATCCTCCGAGTTTCAAGAGCAAAAAAGACCATCAAATATAACTATACTCTAAAGGGGCACCAACTAGAAGCAGTAGAAAAACAAAATATCTCGGAGTTGACTTATCAACTGACTTGTCATGGAACCATCGTATAAATCGTACAGTCAAGAAGGCCAACAGTATGATTGGATTCCTTAAGAGAAACCTAAGAATTACGAGCTCTGAGTCGAAGTCATCAGCATATTTCACGTTAGTAAGACCAAGCATGGAATATTGCGCCTCAGTATGGAACCCACATCACACAACATCTATAAATAAACTGGAGATGGTTCAACGAAGAGCGGTCAGGTGCGCAACTAACAAATTCAGAAACACCAGTAGCGTAAGCGACATGTTGGAATCACTACAATGGGAAAGTCTACAATCCAGAAGAGCAAAGATGCGACTGGCAATGCTATTTAAGATCATTAACAACCTTGTAGACATACCGGCTGCCGACTACTTAACGGGTGACCAGCACCGTCAAGAACAAGATCCAACCACTCCAAAAAGATACTACAGCCACATACTCGAACAGACACACTGAAGTACAGTTTCTTCCCGAGGACCACACAACTATGGAACTCTTTGCCAGCTGCAGTAGCTGAGGCCTCCGACTTGGTATCCTTCAAGCGGGGGCTATGTACTCTCTCATTTTAATCCTTAGTAAGGGCCCAGATTGTAAGTAAGTTCCAATGATAGTTAGAGCTATGCCGGTTGGGTGTATGCCCAGTGGCCGCTTCGGTAGCCAGATTGGTCTAACTAGAGGAACTGAAAATGCAATCTGGAAGTAAGTCCCAATGATAGTTAGAGCTGTGCCGGTTGGTTGTATGCCCAGTGTCCGCTTCCGGGTAGCCGGATTGGTCTAACTACTGAGGAACTGAAAAAATCTTTTTACTTCCTTCTCCCTTTTTTACTACAGTACTTTATTCAATCATATACTATCTTATCAGTTCAAAACTTTATCTCATTAGGTTGCCATTCACGCAGCGCAAATGTAAACCGAATCATAATGGTCAAAGATGACAGTGATTTGTACCAAGTAGAAGTAGAAGTAGAAAAAACATATTCTAACTCTCGTGTTGTCCAAAACAAAAATTCTGAACGAAAAAAAAAACATACCCCCCCTCCTGCAAGTTAAATGGTCGGTTCCTTGACGAAGCTGATAACGGAAAAAGTTCAAATTGATTGTGCGGAAATCATTATCAATATTATACACGAGTGCGCTGCATACACTATTAAGTGGTTTACATTATTTCATGATCAATTTCTTATAGCAATGTGAGGCTGATAAAAAAAGGCGAGTTTGAAACACAGTCAGTTTACAAATACAATACAAATACAAATACAAATGTTTTTTATTGCCAATCAAAGGCGCCCTTTCAGGCAGTATAATCTTTACATGTATTTTGGGTGATCTCCCTTAAATTTATTGACCACTGTGGTAATTTTAGTTGCTCTCCCCTACAATATATCTTCCCCTTATAAAACATGGCAGAACAGACGAGGTCGGAAGACGTCCTTGGCAAAAAATGGGACCGATGCATGTCTGACACAACTATAAAAATAGGTTAAATTACTCAATGTTAAGCTTTTGTAAACTGTTATGACTCTTGTAAAATAAATAGACAACCCAAAAACTAATGAAATAATCTCGTTTCGTTTTTCAGCATTTACAATTTGACTTTTTACCAAAACATAACTGCAAATATTCCACTATTGGTTGTTGGTGTGTTTTTTCTCTCAACAAAGTGCTCTTCAACACAAATCGTATAACCAAAATAGATCCTTTTATGATGTGATCTTATTATTACATCATCATTATCATTACTCTGTGTCACCACTACGGCACTAGTTCTAGTTTCCTCTGCCGTCCGACGGCTTGTTTATGACTTGCTACCGTGGGACATCAGAGAGCTCTCCATAAGCAAAACAGCTGATTTTCCGGTCCAACTGGGTACCGTCACATTTCCAAGTTTTGTGGCTATCAGATTTTATTTTCTATCCAAAACTCTAATATAAATCGCTTCACCAATCATTTTTCTATTCATTCATAACCATCTTACCCTCAGCAAGTGGTGTTGCACTCCATTACAGCACATTTTTTCCTTAGACCCTATGATTTGGCCATTTTACTGCCATTTCTCGCGATACCAACTGAAAGATGACAGCAGCGCATTGCATGATGGGAGCTACTAAATGCGACATGCTAAATATTTGCATACATACATGTAAACAACATATAAAAGAATGAATAGAAAAATGATTGGTGAAGCGATTTATATTAGTGTTTTGGATAAAAAATAAAATCTGATAGCCACAAAACGTGGAAATGTGACGGTATCCAGTTGGACTGGAAAATCCACTGTTTTGCTTATGGAGAGCTCTCTAGCATCCCATGGCTACAGCAAGTCGTAGAGAAGCCTTCGGATGGCAGAGGAATCTCGGACTACACTAGTCCGAGATTCCTCTGACGGCTGTTTTAGGACTTCCTGTAGACGTGGGACGTTAGATAGCTCTCCATAAACAAAACAGTGGATTTGCTGGTTCAAATCTGGACCTGCACATGTCCACGTTTTGTGGCTATCAGATTTTATTTTCTATCTGAAACCATAATATAAATCGCTTCACCAATCATTTTTTCTATTCATTCATAATCATCTTACCCTCAGAAAGTGGTGTTACACTCCATTACAGCACGATTTCCCCTTAGACCCTATGATTTGGTCATTTCACTGCCATTTTGGAACGTGATCTCGCGATACTAACTGAAAGATGACAGCAACGCATTGCATGATGGGAGCTACTAAATGCAACGCGCCAAATATTTGCATACGTAAACAACATATACAAGACGATATAAAGCTTATTCTGCAGGACAAACAGTTCCATCTACAGCTCAAATCAGAGCAGAAGGAAATAATACAAAATATGTTGGATAGAAAAGATTCATTTGGCAGTNGTTCTACTCTGTATCTCCAGACTGGAAAGTTTGAGTTGTTAGCAGTGATTGGGATCAGAGGGGGCCATGTGCCATTTATCACTTAATTTCAAATACTAAAGTCCTCTCTATAGGCCATGCCTACTCATATTATAAATCGCTTCACCAATCATTTTTTCTATTCATTCATAATCATCTTACCCTCAGAAAGTGGGGTTACACTCCATTACAGCACGATTTCCCCTTAGACCCTATGATTTGGAACGTGATCTCGCGATACTAACTGAAAGATGACAGCAACGCATTGCATGATGGGAGCTACTAAATGCAACGCGCCAAATATTTGCATACGTAAACAACATACAAGACGATATAAAGCATATTCTGCAGTACATACAGTTCCATCTACAGCTCAAATCAGAGCAGAAGGAAATAATACAAAATATGTAGGATAGAAAAGAAGAGCATGTGTTACGTTCCCCCCCTATTTTGGACAAGGTCAGATCATATATGCAAATCATCTCCCATGATACATTGCGGTAATCATAGTTTTCTCGAAGTCACGTGACAAATATTCCAAAATGGCAGTGTTCAGAATGACGAAATCATAGGGTCTACGGTAAGGGGAAATCGTGATGTAATGGAGTGTAACACCACTTTCTGAGGTAGGTGGTGTAACGATACACTTTTTCCACAAGCGATACGTATTGCAATATTTGATATGTATTGCGATACGTATCACGATATGTTTTATAGGAAACTGTAACTATTCCTTCACTCGACATGGGCGCTGCCATGTTGTTTTTTTTTTATATGAGGTCGCTTACGTATTAGTGGAAATTATAATATTTGATATTTGATTAATTAATTTTAAAAGCGTAAATTAATCGATTCACTTTTCTCAAAATATTAATTAAATGATCACCAAAAGAAGAAAACGGAAGTTCAACACTTTTTTTTAAATGATCATCATATCATTTGTATCGTAAGCGGCCTCCACGTATCGTGAACCGTCCCCATAATAATCGCGATTTCGGTACATACGGTAAATCGTTTCCTCCTTATTCTGGGGTTATGAAAGAATAGAAAAATGATTGGTGAAGCGATTTATATTAGGGTTTTGGATAGAAAATAAAATCTGATAGCCACAAGATGTGGAAATGTGCCGGTGCAGAGTTGAACCCGGCAAATACGCTGTTTTGTTTATGGAGAGCTCACTGACGTCCCACGGCTACAGCAAGTCCTAATAAAGCCGTCGGACGGCAGAGGAATCTCTCACTATGTCACCACGGGTCTGAACACAACTTGCCACAAGCCAAGGACTTGCTCCCGGTCACTTGTTTTGTTCCACTGAATTTTTTTTTACTGTCAATGTATTACCCACTTAAAAATCACGAGAGAGTATGCCATTACTAACTCTTCCTTGCCTCAAGTTGTTCTGTATTGGTAAATGGATGAAGGTACATGTTTATGGTAGTCACTAAATGAAAAGAATTGAGTTCATTTTCTTCTTTCAAGAAGTGACAATTTGAATGGATGAATAAAGATCTCCTGAACATGTACATGACTCCTTACAGTGTTGCGTTAAGAGATTTAGGCATGACACTTAATTTTGTTATTGTAATTTGTTTATTTTTCTAAGAACAGATTTATATATACATGATTGTACACACTATGTTTCAGTACACAAAAGAAACACCTGATACAATCTTAAAACACAACAAGTTAAAAAATACAGTCAAAGGTATTATAACATAAATAATATGTTATTATATAGAATGTTATATTACATTCCCTTTAACCACATGTACCTCTTTATGATGTTTATGCTTGAACATAATTTGTATCCTGCAAAGTTTAACAAGATCATCTATGTAGAAAAAAAAGGAGTTATGCCTAGAAAAGATACGTGTATAACATTATATATTCAGACATTTGGTGGAACTTGGATAAAGTTATATTTCAACCTGTTTACTAATAATTATATTTTATATTACAGCTAGTGGATTAGGTCTTGGTATTGTCTTTTCAATAGTATTTTTTAAAAGTAAGTACATATTTTACATTGAATATGTCTATATTTGTAGTAGATTTTTTTCTGACATTTTTCACCTTTCTGGTTTGATTCTAAACTTAAACATTTTTTGCATTAGTTATTTCCCTTATGGGGGGATTAAATGGTTCCTGTTCCATGCAAGAGCAATGGAAAGGACAAAGAATTTGAGTATAATTTTCTGATAATTTGTAGATATTTGAACTTTGTAAAAAATTGGGAGGATAATTATATAGAGCAAAAGGAAATTTCTGAAGTTGTTGCAACATTGATGTTTTTACCGATTATAAAAAAAAACAATAAAACTTANGTTTTAAAGCGTTTCATCGACCACGCGATATAAGAGAAAAACGAATGCGGTTGTTTTTTCCGTACGGACAGCGCTACCGCATTTAAATTTTTTTTTTTTACTATTTTTGCAAAAAAATCGGCAATGCAGTGACGAATTTCCACATGCGGGCGGGCCTGAGAACCATGAAATTAACTTTGTATGGCCTTACACATATTATTTATCTGCCACTTTCTCAAAACATAGATACTGCAAAGCTTCAATATATTAAAAAAAAATTAATTATTACAAGATTCTGCAGTATCGATAACGAGATATTTTTTACCGTGAGCGCTACAATGGTTTACCATTGGTGAGTTATGGACATTATTGAAGGTGATACTGTGAATATGAAACATAGAACAGCAATGCAATGATATTGCTGTTCCTTTAATTTGTGTCTACTTGTAAAGTTGAATAGTTTTTCAAGCTCATTTACATCCAAATCCGTTCTTACTAATAGATTATATGATGTGGCATTTACTAATTTTCTGATGTATTTTTTAGGAAGACCGTGGCCTGTGGCATTTGGAACAGGTATTGGATTAGGAATGGGCTACTCAAATTGTCAGAATGATTTTCAACAGCCCTATTTATTACATGGAAAAAGAATAAAGGTACAGGTATTTTTAACTTTAACTTTAATTTACCATAAGCAAAAGACTTACATTACAGACCTACAAATGTATGTGCAGGGATGGATTATGACCTTTTGGGACGACTAGTTTAATGAAATTATGACACCTCCTCAGACAAAGCCACCCTCTAACTCGCACGCACACATCTTGAATTTTGTTTACTCATGATATATTTTAGTGACATTTACATAGCTTGAAGTAAACTTACTGCAAATTTCCAAGCTTGAAGGACTCTTAAGGCTGCAACCTATACTAGCCTATAGGATAATCCGGCCCTGCTTACGTGCATGATGCTTTTATCTGAATGACATACATGTTGAAGACATATCCATGTAAAATGTAAACTCAGTATGATACATGATATAGACAACAATCATTCACTCACCCTCTCATCCTTAATTTTAAATATGGTAACGAACAGGATATCATCACATTTGTGGTGTAATGGTTAAAATGCTTGCCTAGAGTCTGGTAGATCATGGGATCAAGTCGAGGTCGGATCAAACAAAACACTTTAACGATATATTTAGTTGGTATTTGTTGCTTCTCCGTGTTGGTGTAATGGTTTCCATGATCGATTAAGAGTATGGTATATCGTGGGATTGAGCCCTGGTTGCGTCAAGCTGAACACTTTAACAGTATATTAAATAATTGGTACATTTGTATGTGCTTCTTCTCCACATACAAGTAGTATTAAGGAGTAAGAGCAAGATGTCTAGTTAATGTGGTACCATACACTTCAGGTAAAATTTTATCTGCATGTTTAATTGTCCCCCGACGATTTGTCGAAGGGGACTATAGAAATGGGTGTCGTCCGTGTGCTTGGTTTCCAGATGATAACTTGTGAATGAAAAGTCAGATTGAAGCTAGGTGTGGTATGTAAGTGTATCTTATGAAGAGCTAGGTCAAGTTCGCTAATGACAATTTTTCGACTATTTTTACTAGAGTTATGCCCCTTTTTATACCTCAAAATTGCTAAATATTTGGTTTCCAGATGATAATTTGGGAACAAATAATCAGATTGAAACTAGGTTTGGTATGTAAGTGTATCTAATGAATATCTAGGTAATGTTCGATAGCGATCGTTTTTCGACAAATGTTACCAGAGTTACATCCCTTTTTATACTTTGTCCGTGTGTCCCGAATTGGTTTCCAGATGATAACTTGTGAATAGAAAGTCAGATTGAAGCTACGTGTGGCATGTAAGTGTATCTTATGAATATCTAGGTCAAGTTCGATAATGACAATTTTTCAACAAATTTTACTAGAGTTATGCCCCTTTTTATACCTCAAAATTTCCAAATATTTGGTTTCCAGATGATAACTTGGGAACAAATAGTCAGATTGAAACCAGGTTTGGTATGTAAGTGTATCTCATGAATATCTAGGTCAAGTTTGATAGCGATCATTTTTCGACAAATCTTACCAGAGTTAATCCCTTTTTATTCTTCAAAATGGCTAATTTTTGGTTTCCAAATTATAACTTGTGAACAAAAAGTCAGATTGAAACTAGGTTTGGTATGTAAATGTAACTCATGAATATCTAGGTCAAGTTCGATAATGATGATTTTTCAACAAATCTAACCAGAGTTACTCCCCTTTTTTTTTTACTTCAAAATGGTCCTTGGGTGGTCCCCTTTCAGAATTATTTAAGCCAGGTGAGTGATACAAGCTCACCTGAACCTCTAGTTTACAGTAGTTTCAAAATTAAACTTACCATATAATCTTGGCATCGGGGGACCAGTGGCCAACGGCCTTTTATTTTCTTATTTTTTTGGCAGTGTGTTTGAATATATCCACTGTAATAAATATCAAAATTTTAACAAATTCCAACCAACAGACTCAGAGCTATAAATTCACTAGCCACATAGCAGCTTTTCTCGCGCTGTAGTTTTGTTCACCGAGATGCTTGAAATCTGCATACAAACATCATATGATCAAAACGTTCAACTGATTTTAAAGAGTTATCTCCCTGTAGTGTATGGTACCCCCTTAAGGACTCTGGACTGTTGTTGCAGTTAGCTAGCACTATAAAATCCAAGAAAAAGCATGTTGTCTAGTACAAAATGGATAGCATCCTCAACTCATAAAAATGAAGATTGTCACTTGACACGATATAGCTGAAAAATTGCTCACTTTTTTTTTAAAACAAAACTCACTTGCTCATCCTAAAATAAGACCCAAAAAAGTACAAAGGAATTTGTAAATGGAAACGATAAATAATATATATATTTGAATTTCATTGAAAGAAGTTCAAACAGTGATGGTCAATAAAGAACAATCATCTCTGACCTCTAACCAACGAACACCAATAAGATCATTGAATTGGAAATTCAGGTTCTAGCTTGGGACATTGCACATTATTATTATTGTTAACAGCTTGAATTCTAGGCTTAAACCAAAACTATTATCAAAACAGATATTAGTGATTTATAAAACGTACAATTCAGTACAGAATATTATTAATATTTAGCATATTTTCTAAAAGATTTGCGTGACCGTTGTTGTCGTAATCATATTGAAGTTGGATTTACAGCTACCTGTACAATCGGTGCCTATCACCACTAAAGTATTGGGTGTGAACCCCGTTCATTGCGATGTGTACTTGATACAACATTATGTGATAAAATTGTCAGTAACTTGCGACAAATCAGTGGTTTTCTCCTGGTACTTTGGTTTTCTCCACCAATAAAACTGACTGCCATAATATAACTGAAATATTGTTGAAAGTTAAACACCCTCACCCTGAAGCTTAAAGCAAAACTATTGTCAAAACAGATATAAGTTATTTATTAACCATACAATTCAGTACAGAATATCATTGACATTTTGGATATTTCATAAAAGATTTTCAATTTATGTAAATTAAATGCTTATTTTTTTCAGGTGGAAAAATCAGAAGCAGCAACTGTGAGCTAGAACTGTTTAGAATTTCTATTGTTTCGTGTACAGAGAATGCTGGATTAATACAAACGCTGTCATAATTTTGCAACATGTTTTTTGTTACTAAATATTTGTCTTGTATATTGTAAAAGAAATTAGGGATCAGAAAGAAGTTTATTTTATTTGTTGTGTTTTTTAGTGTCTAGCTAACCCACATCTTAGTTTAATGGATAGTGAATTTTCGTCAAGTGTTGTAGTGTCACTAGATGATGGGATCGATTTCGGGTCAGGTCAAACCAAAGACTATAAAACTGGTACCTGTTGTTTCTTTGCTGAACTTGCAGTATTTTATAAGGAGAAAGAACAAAGGCTGGTTGACTTGGAATTAGGATAATGTGTCCAAGTAGAGTGACATGTCTAGCTGCAGACTGTTGTTTCAGTGAGATAGCACTACAAAAATTCCAACACAGTGTGTAGTACTGAGCAGGCATAATCATCATCTCAACGAAATGCAACTTATTCTGACAATTATATAGTTGAGAAATTGCTCATTTGGCATTAAACAACAATCACTCACTCAATACTTTTTTAAAAATTTGATTAAAATCTGTATGCTTACAACAAACTATTCTGGAACTACAATATTGAAAATCATAAAAAGTAAACAGACCCTCAGACCATCATTCTTAACAATCTTGTACAGTTTGAAGAAAAATAATCCAGACAGAATTAATGTAAAGTTGTTTAACCTGGACGGATGAACAACGCGATACCAAAGCGAGTCCCGTCTAAGAACTGACATATTAAAGCCATTTGGGGTGTATATTGTGTTCCGATTGATGAAGTTGTCCCCATTATGACCATGACATTATTAGAAAAAGTTTGAAGATACCAAAGGGGTAATTGAAAGCAGTAATGTAAAGGACACACAAGCCAATGTTCAAAGTAACAAGATTGCTACATGTAGCCATATGTCCCCCGCAGCAATAGAAAGAGGTGTAATGTGAGTGTTATCCATGTGATATATTTATATCAGTAAAGGTATCCCCTCTACTTTGTTTTCAAAATTAAAGTCTGAATATATCAGCCTTTGAGGAAGACAGAAAAACAATGACATTTGATATAAAAGGTTGATTACTTCCTCTTGCAAATGTCAGACCAGAAATAAACTGTTTGAGGTCTTTCACATATGACCTTTTGATAAGTGTCTAAACAAGATCCAACTATGATACAGTAGGTCGAAAAAGGTCAAAGTCCCATATTCCACAAAATTTGTCGAATAAAAATGGCAGCATAGCAGGCTCAATTACATATTATGACTAACAATCCTACCATACATGAACACATTCTGATGAACGGTTTCAGGAGTTGCATTCACAAGATCTTACTCTGTTACACAATGTATAAAATAGTCAAATTCCCATAACTCCTGTTTAGATCCTTTGGCTTTCTTGCTCTTAAAAGACTTAAATTATTTGGCCTTCAAATCTTTCCACTATGAGTGTAGCTGATGAAGATTATTCCAGAAACGTGTTGTGTACACTAAATTAGATAGTCAAACCTATTTTATGTTACCTTCTAAGGGAACAGTGAAATATGGTCACATAAGACAGGTGGTTGCTTAATACAGGTTTAATTTATATGAAATGCACTGTGAAGGGAAATAAAATCTAAGATCACATAATACAAGATGTTGTTTAATAGAGGTGGTCACTAAAGCAGGTTTGACTATCTACATTTTTATTGGTACATCACATACACAAGAACATGTGTACCAGTAAAATATTAACTCGCCATTTTCAAATCGCTTTTGTCACCATCACATTCCTCATGTGGGAAAAACCCTACATATCAATTTCGTTGAAATTGGAGCACTTCGAAATATTACGCATTTTGGTGGCCATCTTAAAAATGGCTGCCAAAATGATCGCATTGGTCACGATCACATTCCTCTAAAAACCCTTAAATATAAATTTTCTTTGTAATTGGAGCATTGGAGCACTTCAAATTTTTTTATGTGTTTTGGCAACCATATTGAAAATGGCTGCCAAAATGGCCACCATAATGGCTGCCATTTTAAAATCTCATTTGTCACTAATACATTCCTCGGGTCGAAAATCTTCTAAATATCAATTTTCGTTGAAATTGTAGCACTTTGAAATTTTGATGTGTTTTGGCAGACATCTTAAAAATGGCCGCCATTCTCACAATTTTTTTTTGAATTTTGTCCAATTTCGAACTTAGCTAGAGATTCCTAATATAATGCTTGTGTGCAAGTTTGAAATGAATTGGTAAACAAATAAAATTCTCAGAGCGCTTACAACATATCTCGGACTAACGCCCAGCATTTCCATATCGCCCGCTCCGCTTTGCGGGGGCGGGGGATAAAAAGACAAATAATTGTTGACAAAATGCTAAACAGAAAACTAAAAATGGGGGTGAACTGTACATTATCACTGGTTGATTACTGGTGTCTCAGATAGTTTACCTTTTTAATGTGAATCAGAAATTCAAGATGTCTGCCACTACAGTACCAAGTAGAAAATACATATGTATAAATGTACCGTAGGCACCTTGATTTTGTTATCTATTTCTGTGAATCCAATGAACCATCTAAAAGTATTTTTTTAATGTTCATTTGATGCACTTCAGTATAATGAACATTTTTGGATGGTCTATCAATTCTGTGCTGTTGTTTTCATAAACATTCACTTGAGTGTGACATTAAAAAATAGCTGGTCGCAAGGCAGACCATCCAGCTTGCCTGTGCAATCTATAGTTACATGTGAATGTCATATCCATGTGGTTAGTGTTTGATTTGGTTAAGAACAATACTTCAGTTTAGCCAAAAGAAAACCATTTAATGGTATTCAAAATGGACATATAAATGTAACAAAAATGTCACAGTCATTCAGGCAGAAATAGTAGGTCACGGTGTCCTATATTTGTGTGCAGTGTTTTTAACTGTCGACGACAAACTCACAAGTGAAGTTTTATCAACCTGGGCCAAGTAGTTTGTCTACATTGGACCTAAACACAAACGTTAACATTGGACGACCACACACAGGTAACGACATAAGCTCTTCTGTACTTCGTACAGGCGAGCTAAATATGAATTTCACATCATGCAATAAAGACATGAATGATTGTGCAATGGGTTGACATTAAACAGTATTAAGGGGCAGTCGTGTTCGTATGGTAGTTGGATTTACAACTACATACGCAATTAGTGCCTATCATCACTAAAGTTGTAAGTTCGATACCCATCCATGGCGAGGTCATCTTCGCTAGCTAAGGGTTACTATCCGCTCTACTCATCTTCACCCTTGGCATCGTTAAGACGGATTTTCGAGGTCACACGGTGACAGTTTATATGTAATGCAGCTAGTGGTAGCATCAACCAATCAGAACGCGCTTTACAACATGCCATCAAAGACATCTTTTCCGTCTATAATAGCCGTTATAGAATTGCTCCGATCGTCTGTCAATGAGTTTATATTAAATTTTTCACAAATCTTCGCTTGAACATCAGCCATATTATAATCTCGAGTCAATTTTCAGGGCATTCAAACGAAAGGAAATGAAAGCCTCGCGTCGATTGGCTGAAAATGACATCATTACAAGGGGCGTAACTGTCAAAATCCAGCAGGTGGCAGTGTGCGGGAATAACGAAAATCCGTCTAACGATGCCAAGGGTGAAGATGAGTAGAGCGGAT